>APFE030314447.1:3526-16042 GCA_000404065.3 Pinus taeda | reverse complement strand
GCCAGTGAATGATTTCAGCCTGTCAAGTGCCCGATCGTTGTTCACCATCAACAATCAGATCTGAACTTGATACATGTACTGGGGTAAAAGTGCTAATGAAGCGCTAATTTCACAAGCTCACGGAGATCGACTGAAGCAACGTTTATCTGCTAACGCTAATGTAAAACAAGAGCGTGTTCGAAGGCTACCTGGCGTATCTTCAGACTCCGTCTAAGACTTATGAAATAACACATCAATGAGCAAACGATAAGTTTGTTCTCCCCAGTATGGTCGCCAATATGTTAGCGCTTGATATTTCACCTCAGGCTGAGAAAGGCAAATCTTCAAGGCTACATCAAACCATTTCACCTCGTAGCTAGCCCTACGAGGTATGAGAAGGCTCTCTCGGGTCAGATTCGATAGATCTTTCAATAGGATGAGCTGACCAATTAGGAAACAAGATTTTAGGCTAGTAAATTGATCTGAAAGTTTGATTTACGGGTTTATAATTAAATAATGGGGTTTTTCTCGGCTGAATGGGCAAGATCACAGTTTGAAACAGAAAAATATAATGAACAACACATATTATTAACAGAGGCAAGGTAGGCATGAAATTTAGCATCAAATCTGGATTTCAATGGGATGGAAAGACTGGTGAGGAGCTAAGGAGGGCAGACAATAACTCTGAATCCTCCTTAAACAGAAGAAAACATTGAATGTGAGCAAATTTATAGGAGGAGCATACAATACTATGAATTCCTACCTAATCACTTCATTTGCTCAATTAGATATGATAATGAGGTAAATGAAACATAACATTTCACATATAAGACAAAGGGAAAACCTATGCCAAATTCACATACCACATGAATCTCAGCAAACAGAGCTGTGAAATTCCATTAAATTCTCTGCCACAAACTGTACAAGAAAGCTCTGCTATGCTCCAGCAGCTCCCAGCACTCAGCACTCAGAAAAAATCTCCTCTCCTCTACTCTCCTCTAAATGATTTTTTTTTTTTTTTACAATAAATAAAATGCTGCTAAGGGAAAAACAAATTGACCCCAAAACAGGGGCGCTGTTTCACCTGCAGCCATGAAGATAAAAAAGAATCTTTGATCTGCTCTAAAGATAGAAAAGCCTCCCACTATTCCAGCTCGAGGACTTCTAATGACCCATGAAAACTCAAACTAATCCTGAAGCGTAGACTCGCTAAAGACAAAAATAGGTAATCAAACTTTTGAATGCCGCTTTACAGAAGAGGACCCAATATTTGATGCTAAAATATGGGTTAAACCGCCACATAATCAAATGCGCGCATATCGCAATGACTGCCACCTAAGAAATGACCTCTGTATCTGTTGGAATCTGGTGAATAGGTGGCATTACAGGTGTCACTCCTATTGCTAAAAATAAACATAGGCAACCGCAATCTGGTTCAAGTTTGAATGTAATGAAGTAGTATAGAATTCCTATCTTTTACACTTGGGCCCAAAGTTCGTTGTCTGTAAAAGAAACATTTGATACATCACCATATTCGGTGGCATGTTGTACATGGAACTGACTGAGGGTAGAGGTGATTAATTTGCACCCGTCATTTGGGAGCTCGGTAAACTATCCAAAGCCTAATATACTGTAGGATGGTTCTGCTAAAGAAACTGAAACCCCGTTCCTGATTATTAGAAGTAATATTCCCAGAATTCACAGTCTGCTGATAACTCTCTGATAGGGATTGACTGATGGACAAAGAACCAAAAAAATGTCATTCCTTGTTTGATGTTTCTGTATCGACATTCTCCATTTCACTACTATTACCAAGCACCAACCCTGCTCCAAGACGCTCGGCACTGATGTTGTTTCCAAAGCCACTTCCGTCCCATCTCACCGCCACCTCTAATATGAGCGATTGCATATACAAAGCCACGATCAATCAAGGATAGCCGTGTTGTTCTGAAATCAGGCTCAATGAAGACCTCATATGAGCCATGCCCGTAAAGAAGTAGAGGATCTGTGCCATCTATGTTTACCAAAACGATGGAAATTGGCACTTGTGTTCTATCAGAAGCTACAACCCATTTTCGAAGAACTGCATATTTCTCCTTGTCAAAATCTCCCAAAACCGGTTCAACCTTCTAACTTCGTCAATCCACTTGATGAAATCTGTAAGATTTACAGGTAATGATTCAAAAACCGCAGTTTTCTACACTATCAGAACCTTCTGCTTTCAGAAGCTGCAGAACCAGAGCATAAAGTAAGGATGGACCCTGCTGGTGCTTCAAAATTAGCATAAACCCCCTGTATTTTTGAGTCGTTTCGTCTATGGTATTCATTGCCTCCCAAAGAAGTGAAAGTGGAACCCAATGGGGAGGATACTTGAATCGAGCGACATCTAAAACAAGTGCCATGTTTTTTTTTTTAGCATGGTATCCACCAATCGGTGAAAAATGGCCAAATCCTGTCTGCTTTAGTGGAGCTCTATGATATGATGTAATCACATGGTAATCTTCAGAAGAAACACACTTTGCTACAAATCTCCGGAATTCATCAATAGAGCTTTGATTGGAGCGGAAAGCTTCAACCTTAGTTCCAGAACAATTAGCTAGGCATGCCATCAACTTTCACCTTTTCCAAAGGTTCACAACCGTCCAGCATCGATTCATCAAACCAGCGCCAAGGCCCCTTCCATTTTCTTCGAGGATCAATTGCAAGAGCATTGAGAACAACTGCAAGAGTAGCCAATCCACAGTAGGCAGGTTCAGATTGTGTTTGGAAGTATGAAATGAGTTTCAAGAATCCCTCCATGGTCCCATTTTGTAGAGCCTGGCAAAAGAGTTCATTCCATCATTTGAGTACGCCATTATCAAGCATTTGCACAACTCTCCCATGCACCAAATCTTGAACTGAAACTCCCTCCTCCTCATTGTTGCGCATATTCCGCTACCGCACTCCGAGCACAGACATCCCAGCTCTTTGCCAATGTTAGTGCCTCGAAACAATCAGTTAGAGATATCCACAATTGTTTTATTGCAGTCCTGTACAGTCCTGTATTGGCCCCTCAACAAACTGATTTATGTAATGAATTTTCTCCTTAAACATCACAAAATGCCACATCAATTTACTGACAGGATTGTTCATTGTTATGGTGACCTTTTCTCCTTATTTTTAACAATTTCCATTAATTGGTCTACTAAATGAGATCCAATGAAGCCAACGCCTCTTTAACTTGAGTGCGTGAGGGTTCATGTACAAATATCAATGGAGCTTTGGTGCGATGACACGAATGTCGAATTGAGCATCTTTTAAAACACGGATTGCTTTCTCCCAAATAACATCACTGTCCACTGCTTTTTCAGGTTTTGTCGATAGGTTTATTTCATAATTTTTAAAATCAAACTAAGACAAGATTGCTTCTGTCAGATCTAAAACACTTCTTATTTCTTTCTTGATCTGGCTGGGCAAACAGAAGACATGTGAATCATTCTGGATGAAACTCCTTACACGGAAAAGACCATGTAGGCTTCCTGACATCTCATATCTATATACCGTATCCAATTCCGCGACTTTAAAGGGTAAGTCCCTGTAGGAGCGCAGGCTATGCTTGTACACAAGTATATGATAGGGACAGTGGGTCTAAGTTGATACTGCTCATTTTCAACATCCATTTGATTAAACATGTTTTCTTTGTAAAACTCTAGATGTCCACTAATCTTCCAGAGGTCAGCTTTGGCCACATGTGGTGTGTAAAGAAGACCATATCCATGCTGTACATGAGTTCTTTTCCAAAAATCTTCAATATTTTGCCTTACAATAGCTCCTTTAGGATGCCAAAATACCAAGCCCCTTCCTGCTTCATCTGTAGTATCCATTTCCTTTACGGGATTTATCGCACAAGCTGGAGTTTGACCACTGAAGCTTTTAACACCAGAAATTTCAACTACCCGAATGTCCTGGGATAGATTAACGCGCCCAGCTGTTTCATTGTATTGTAATTCATCAAGCCTCACAATTGCAAAACCATTGTGCATGCACGCAGCCAAAACAAGGTTTCCATTGGAAGGATGGAATTTAAAGCTTCCAAACTTCTCCACCCAGTCCCACAGATTCCTGTAGGTTTTTTCCATCAGTCTTGTATCCCATAATCTCAAACATTCATCATAGCTGTCTGTGATGATACAATTTTCCCGTGCTGGACAGTTCTGAATGCTGCATATTCCCATTCGATGGCTCTTTGTGTTTCGAAATATTGGTTTCTCGCAATTCCCAACCACAAAAATTGCAATCATCAGCACCACTATACAAGATATCATGCTGCTGGGAGTCATAAGCAACGGTCCAGACTTCAAACATGTTACAAGTGTGTTCTATTTGCATCTGAGCTTCGCTCAAACTGACAACTGAAACTAAACCATCTGAAAGGTCTACTACAATATTTGAAGAAAGGCTAGCATCAAACTGGTCCCAATCCACAGTAAGGCACATTAAAAAGCAACTAACATTCTCACTCACAAGTTCCTTTATCTTAACATTGTCAGTCACCTGAACTTCATCTTCAGACATCATCCCTAAAGTTTCTAGACAATAAGTTGTCAAGTTACCATGTGAATCAGCTTGTAGAAGATGAGGCTGCATGTTCCCTTTCCTTGGTCTCCATTTGATATCAAAAATTCCTGAAGTTTTAATCTTCTGAAGAAACTTGAGGTGTGTTTTGTCATGAATTGAGAGCAGAGATAAAATTCCAACACGACAAGGCTGAGAACTTTCCTGTAATGTATAGGTTGCTGCTGCTAAAATATGTTGAAATAGATAGTCAGGACAGAATTCAACTGCATCAGCATTACCATCCAGATGAATGCATGTTACGTCCATTCTTGATGCCAAAAGTCAGACCAGATCAAATAAATATGATTGCTGATGATGTTTTGTTTTCTTTTTACTTTAACAGAGGTAGGAGCTTGAAGTCGCTGCTAGTTGAATAGCTGGAGATAAATTACATAATCTGAAACAACACATTAATGATTTCTTCTTCAAAACAGGGTTTTGAAGAAGAATCAATCTCTGAGATGAGACAGAGTCTAACATCGGCTCCATTTGGGATGGCAGTTGCAGCTTCCTGGAGGTGCCAAGAACCGCAGAACTTTGGGAGAGCAGACAGTGCCTCCACTATTGGGCGATGGAGTCATCATCAACACAACTCAAACTGAACTCAAACTGATTTGATCTTAAGACTGAAATGACTGAAAAAACAACTTAACAATCTTCAAGCCAACTAAAACAAGATGCTGCCCTTATGGCTAGCTTATTTATTTACAAAACCTACTCTAATCTGCTGTATAAACAAGAGATCAGGTAATGCTAAAATGCCATATTAACCATTCGAGTAAACCTGACAATGAAGCCGCTTGAGCATGCTGCCATGAGGACACAGATGTGATTGCTGGCAGCCCTTCATGCTCATACTGACCCTGGTCACGGAAAAGACAACCTGTTTTGTCAATCAACCTGAAAAACATGTCCATATATGCCGCAATAGGATCACGGAAGCCAGACTCTGTTGGCTGCCCCAACTCTGCAAGACATACTTCCAGCTGCACATTGTCAATATAAATATCTGTAGGCAAGTCTGTTATTGTTTGTTGTGAAGGAGGAAGGATTTCCAAGAACACTTTAGGGTCTTGGAAATCATAAGAATGGATCTGCTCATCGAGATACTGAATCTCGTCTTCAATTCTTTCAACAACTAATTCATAGACACTTGTTTTAACTTCAAAAGGAAACTTCGAAGATTTCAAACCTTGAAGGAAGCCACTGACAAATTTTTCATTGAGTTCAAAATCTGCTAACCAATGTCTATCATCATTTATAGCTTCACGCAGGGCAGGGTTTGCCACATACCCTTCCATTGCATGAGTGAATCAACAGGGACTGGAATGTCTGGATCTAGTTGGAGTCGCCAGTGAATGATTTCAGCCTGTCAAGTGCCTGATCGTTGTTCACCATCAACAATCAGATCTAAACTTGATACATGTATTGGGGTAAAATGCAAATGAAGTGTTGTATTCACAAGCTCACGGAGATCGACTGAAGTAGCGTTTATCTACTAACGTTGATGTAAAACAAGAGCGTGTTCGAAGGCTACCTGGCATATCTTCAGACTCCGTCTAAGACTTAAGAAATCACACCACAATGAGCAAATTACAAATTTGTTTTCCCCAGTATGGTCGCCAATATGTTAGCGCTTGGAATTCACCTAGGCTGAGATAGACAAACTCTCAAGGCTACATCAAACCATTTCACCTCGTAGCTAGCCCTACGAGGTATGAGAAGGCTCTCTCGGGTCAGATTCGGTAGATCTTTCAATAGGATGAGCTGACCAATTAGGAAACAAGATTTTAGGCTAGAAAATTGATCTGAAAGTTTGATTTACGGGTTTTTAATTAAATAATGGGGTTTTTCTGGGCTGAATGGGCAAGATCACAGTTTGAAACAGAAAAATATAATGAACAACACAGATTATTAACGGAGGCAAGGTAGGCATGAAATTTAGCATCAAATATGGATTTCAATGGGATGGAAAGACTGGTGAGGAGCTAAGGAGGGCAGACAATAACTATGAATCCTCCTTAAACAGAAGAAAACATTGAATGTGAGCAAATTTATAGGAGGAGCATACAATACTATGAATTCCTACCTAATCACTTCATTTGCTCAATTAGATATGATAATGAGGTAAATGAAACATAACATTTCACATATAAGACAAAGGGAAAACCTATGCCAAATTCACATACCACATGAATCTCAGCAAACAGAGCTGTGAAATTCCATTAAATTCTCTGCCACAAACTGTACAAGAAAGCTCTGCTATGCTCCAACAGCTCCCAGCACTCAGCACTCAGAAAAAATCTCCTCTCCTCTACTCTCCTCTAAATGATTTTTTTTTTTTTTTTTTTTTTACAATAAATAAAATGCTGCTAAGGGAAAAACAAATTGACCCCAAAACAGGGGCGCTGTTTCACCTGCAGCCATGAAGATAAAAAAGAATCTTTGATCTGCTCTAAAGATAGAAAAGCCTCCCACTATTCCAGCTCGAGGACTTCTAATGACCCATGAAAACTCAAACTAATCCTGAAGCGTAGACTCGCTAAAGACAAAAATAGGTAATCAAACTTTTGAATGCCGCTTTACAGAAGAGGACCCAATATTTGATGCTAAAATATGGGTTAAACCGCCACATAATCAAATGCGCGCATATCACAATGACCGCCACCTAAGAAATGACCTCTGTATCTGTTGGAATCTGGTGAATAGGTGGCATTACAGGTGTCACTCCTATTGCTAAAAATAAACATAGGCAACCGCAATCTGGTTCAAGTTTGAATGTAATGAAGTAGTATAGAATTCCTATCTTTTACACTTGGGCCCAAAGTTCGTTGTCTGTAAAAGAAACATTTGATACATCACCATATTCGGTGGCATGTTGTACATGGAACTGACTGAGGGTAGAGGTGATGAATTTGCACCCGTCATTTGGGAGCTCGGTAAACTATCCAAAGCCTGATATACTGTAGGATGGTTCTGCTAAAGAAACTGAAACCTCGTTCCTGATTATTAGAAGTAATATTCCCAGAATTCACAGTCTGCTGATAACTCTCTGATAGGGATTGACTGATGGACAGAGAACCAAAAAAATGTCATTCCTTGTTTGATGTTTCTGTATCGACATTCTCCATTTCACTACTATTACCAAGCACCAACCCTGCTCCAAGACGCTCGGCACTGATGTTGTTTCCAAAGCCACTTCCGTCCCATCTCACCGCCACCTCTAATATGAGCGAGTGCATATACAAAGCCACGATCAATCAAGGATATCCGTGTTGTTCTGAAATCAGGCTCAATGAAGACCTCATATGAGCCATACCCGTAAAGAAGTAGAGGATCTGTGCCATCTATGTTTACCAAAACGATGGAAATTGGCACTTGTGTTCTATCAGAAGCTACAACCCATTTTCGAAGAACTGCATATTTCTCCTTGTCAAAATCTCCCAAAACCGGTTCAACCTTCTAACTTCGTCAATCCACTTGATGAAATCTGTAAGATTTACAGGTAATGATTCAAAAACCGCAGTTTTCTACACTATCAGAACCTTCTGCTTTCAGAAGCTGCAGAACCAGAGCATAAAGTAAGGATGGACCCTGCTGGTGCTTCAAAATTAGCATAAACCCCCTGTATTTTTGAGTCGTTTCGTCTATAGTATTCATTGCCTCCCAAAGAAGTGAAAGTGGAACCCAATGGGGAGGATACTTGAATCGAGCGACATCTAAAACAAGTGCCATGTTTTTTTTTTTTAGCATGGTATCCACCAATCGGTGAAAAATGGCCAAATCCTGTCTGCTTTAGTGGAGCTCTATGATATGATGTAATCACATGGTAATCTTCAGAAGAAACACACTTTGCTACAAATCTCCGGAATTCATCAATAGAGCTTTGATTGGAGCGGAAAGCTTCAACCTTAGTTCCAGAACAATTAGCTAGGCATGCCATCAACTTTCACCTTTTCCAAAGGTTCACAACCGTCCAGCATCGATTCATCAAACCAGCGCCAAGGCCCCTTCCATTTTCTTCGAGGATCAATTGCAAGAGCATTGAGAACAACTGCAAGAGTAGCCAATCCACAGTAGGCAGGTTCAGATTGTGTTTGGAAGTATGAAATGAGTTTCAAGAATCCCTCCATGGTCCCATTTTGTAGAGCCTGGCAAAAGAGTTCATTCCATCATTTGAGTACGCCATTATCAAGCATTTGCACAACTCTCCCATGCACCAAATCTTGAACTGAAACTCCCTCCTCCTCATTGTTGCGCATATTCCGCTACCGCACTCCGCGCACAGACATCCCAGCTCTTTGCCAATGTTAGTGCCTCGAAACAATCAGTTAGAGATATCCACAATTGTTTTATTGCAGTCCTGTACAGTCCTGTATTGGCCCCTCAACAAACTGATTTATGTAATGAATTTTCTCCTTAAACATCACAAAATGCCACATCAATTTACTGACAGGATTGTTCATTGTTATGGTGACCTTTTCTCCTTATTTTTAACAATTTCCATTAATTGGTCTACTAAATGAGATCCAATGAAGCCAACGCCTCTTTAACTTGAGTGCGTGAGGGTTCATGTACAAATATCAATGGAGCTTTGGTGCGATGACATGAATGTCGAATTGAGCATCTTTTAAAACACGGATTGCTTTCTCCCAAATAACATCACTGTCCACTGCTTTTTCAGGTTTTGTCGATAGGTTTATTTCATAATTTTTAAAATCAAACTGAGACAAGATTGCTTCTGTCAGATCTAAAACACTTCTTATTTCTTTCTTGATTTGGCTGGGCAAACAGAAGACATGTGAATCATTCTGGATGAAAATCCTTACACGGAAAAGACCATGTAGGCTTCCTGACATCTCATATCTATATACCGTATCCAATTCCGCGACTTTAAAGGGTAAGTCCCTGTAGGAGCGCAGGCTATGCTTGTACACAAGTATATGATAGGGACAGTGGGTCTAAGTTGATACTGCTCATTTTCAACATCCATTTGATTAAACATGTTTTCTTTGTAAAACTCTAGATGTCCACTAATCTTCCAGAGGTCATCTTTGGCCACATGTGGTGTGTAAAGAAGATCATATCCATGCTGTACATGAGTTCTTTTCCAAAAATCTTCAATATTTTGCCTTACAATAGCTCCTTTAGGATGCCAAAATACCAAGCCCCTTCCTGCTTCATCTGTAGTATCCATTTCCTTTACAGGATTTATCGCACAAGCTGGAGTTTGACCACTGAAGCTTTTAACACCAGAAATTTCAACTACCCGAATGTCCTGGGATAGATTAACGCGCCCAGCTGTTTCATTGTGTTGTAATTCATCAAGCCTCACAATTGCAAAACCATTGTGCATGCACGCAGCCAAAACAAGGTTTCCATTGGAAGGATGGAATTTAAAGCTTCCAAACTTCTCCACCCAGTCCCACAGATTCCTGTAGGTTTTTTCCATCAGTCTTGTATCCCATAATCTCAAACATTCATCATAGCTGTCTGTGATGATACAATTTTCCCGTGCTGGACAGTTCTGAATGCTGCATATTCCCATTCGATGGCTCTTTGTGTTTCGAAATATTGGTTTCTCGCAATTCCCAACCACAAAAATTGCAATCATCAGCACCACTATACAAGATATCATGCTGCTGGGAGTCATAAGCAACGGTCCAGACTTCAAACATGTTACAAGTGTGTTCTATTTGCATCTGAGCTTCGCTCAAACTGACAACTGAAACTAAACCATCTGAAAGGTCTACTACAATATTTGAAGAAAGGCTAGCATCAAACTGGTCCCAATCCACAGTAAGGCACATTAAAAAGCAACTAACATTCTCACTCACAAGTTCCTTTATCTTAACATTGTCAGTCACCTGAACTTCATCTTCAGACATCATCCCTAAAGTTTCTAGACAATAAGTTGTCAAGTTACCATGTGAATCAGCTTGTAGAAGATGAGGCTGCATGTTCCTTTTCCTTGGTCTCCATTTGATATCAAAAATTCCTGAAGTTTTAATCTTCTGAAGAAACTTGAGGTGTGTTTTGTCATGAATTGAGAGCAGAGATAAAATTCCAACACGACAAGGCTGAGAACTTTCCTGTAATGTATAGGTTGCTGCTGCTAAAATATGTTGAAATAGATAGTCAGGACAGAATTCAACTGCATCAGCATTACCATCCAGATGAATGCATGTTACGTCCATTCTTGATGCCAAAAGTCAGACCAGATCAAATAAATATGATTGCTGATGATGTTTTGTTTTCTTTTTACTTTAACAGAGGTAGGAGCTTGAAGTCGCTGCTAGTTGAATAGCTGGAGATAAATTACATAATCTGAAACAACACATTAATGATTTCTTCTTCAAAACAGGGTTTTGAAGAAGAATCAATCTCTGAGATGAGACAGAGTCTAACAGGTCCCTTTAAAAATAAAATTGATATCAAAACTTTTACTTTATAAAAGTCCGATAATCAAAGGAGCGCTTTATGAATAACCCTTTAAAAGCAATATCTATTTAAAAATGGAAATAAAGCGAATATTCGGTTATTGCGATAAAGCGATCGCAAGATCGCATATCGCAATAACATAAAGGATGCAACAAATGGCCAAAATACTTTCCGCTGATGCGATATAGTGTTCGGCGATCGGCAATCGGCAATCCCCTTGTGCACCACTAAAGCGCCCCATATCAAAGTCCCGATGCGATAAAGCTATCGGCAATCGGCAATCGGCTCATCCCCTTGTTTTAAAACCATTGTGCATATGCCTTTCGCCGATGTGATATTGCAATCGGCAATCGGCGGGTCCCCTCGTTTCATTCCTATTGCGAGTATGCCTCTCGCCGATGCGATATCGCAATCGGCAATCAGCGATGCTCAAAGCATTGTTAAAGCTAGTCATACATACCCCCCCCCGATGCGATGCGATAAGGCATGGTTTTCAATACAAAGCCGTTAAAGTGATTGGAAAGCCCGATTTAATGATATTTAAGGCATAATCACTCCCGCTTGGCCGCCAATACATCCATTGCGTGCTTTAAAAGATCTTTCGACCAAATATTGGTATAATGGTCATTTATAAGGTGGCAGGATCTATACGGTCACTTAATGGATCCATGTCCTAAGATCTGCCTATAGATTGTCTCCGCGCCGGTTTTACAAAAGCAAAGTATATCAACGTTCATCTTTACATTTTCTATCAACTGTGAGTTTTATTGCTACCTCTCTATTACGCCAAAATCACCTCTCTGTGCAGAATACAGTTTTACAAAGGAATTCGGGCATGATGGGTAAAAGGTCGAAGAAAGTTGCAGGTGTTTCCAATCCACCAGCTGCAGGACAAGCAGTAGTAAATAGCAAAAAGGGCCTGATATCCGACACAACATGCGCAGGCCTTGCCAGAACAACTTGGCAAGGAACTTATGACTTGATAGAGGCCGAGAAACCAACGCAGACGGTAGAAGAAGCTACAACATATTCATTGAAGAAGTCAGAATGCACTCTCAAGGATTTGGCCGATTCCTTCCTCCATAGGATAGCGGCAAGGGAGTAAATTCTCCCATATACCGATGTCGTGAAATGGGCAATTGAAGAAATCCCCATCACAGACAGAACTTTCATCACAAAGGATGGGAGGATTTTTGGGTCATTTAAGCCAGAAGAGCTGAGGCAAATGTATCATTTGCCCAAGCCGGAGAAGATATATAATAGCGCCTTTTTGGATAAATTCGCAAGCGAGAACGAGATTGAGTCCGAAACTATCAAGGACTGGAGGCAAAATCCAAATAAGCACAAGCATGAATCCTCCGGTAAGTACTCAGTCGACTCTTTATGTTCTCCTTATTGCTACACTGGTATAATGATGTGTAGTTGTGGGGTTTGCACGACTCTGCCATTTTTACCATTGAAATGGTTCCTCTCATGGAGGCGGCAGTGAACAGCACGATT
>APFE030314441.1:70877-82458 GCA_000404065.3 Pinus taeda | reverse complement strand
CCTCCCAAGCTTCCTGTCCCTCTGCAACATACTTTGGCTCATCACCTGTAAACACAATCAAATTGTTAGCATTAAAATCACAAGACCCACTGGTCTTATTTGTCGATTCGGTCACGAACTTTTCTCTCTGTAGCTTCAAGTCTTTTTCAGGACCCAAAAAATTTTCACTGGCTTTCTCCTCAGCTTTCTCTGGCAATATTTCAGCATGCTGATTTGTATTCACCATGAGACTGTCAGCTAGTCTCGCCTTCTTACCATCTTCTGCTTCATCACTGTCCTCCATGAAAACTTCCCTGCCTTGTTTCCTCAGCAAATTAACCTATGCATAAGTCCTCTGTCTCTCCAGTTCTCTTCTCTGAAGGTCTAGTTTCCTGTACAATTCAATAACTTCATTAGGAGTAGATTTTGGAAACTTCACATAACCTTTTATACCTTCAACGACTCTTGAGCAATCATCAGCTGGTTCAACATTCTGATTAGACTCTTTCGTCTTCATTTTCTCATCATTGCTCTGAACAGTCTTTTGTACATCCATCATCTGCTCCAAGTACTCCTTTCCTCCAAATAACAAAGTTTTTGAATCAGTCTTCTGTCCTGGTACATCTTCCTGCAAAGGCAACAATGTATGATTGACACAATCCTTTCCAAATTTGTAGGTGTTCCTCTTCCCATCATGCATGGCTGCTCTGTCATATTGCCAAGGTCTTCCAAGCAATATTTGACACACGTCCATAGGCATCACATCACAAACAATTTTATCTTTATACTTGCCCACTTGAAATTCCACTTCACATTGTTCACTTACCAGCAGTTGATGTCCCTTTTGCAACCATGACACCTTATACGGTGTTGGGTGCCTCATTGTCTTCAGCTTCAATTTCTCTACTACTTCTGTAGAAACCAAGTTATTAGTGTTGCCACTATCAATGATCATCTGGCAACATTTCCCTTGAACTTTGCATACTGTCCTGAATAAAGTTTTCCTTTGTGGTGGTTCAGTCACCTCCTTTGCTGGTTTAATCAAAACTTTATTAAGTACCAGAGACTCTCCTCTCTCTGGTGTGTTTTCTTCTTCTGGTACTGCTGCCACTGGTGCCTCTTCCTCAGCTGGAGCCACAATTACATTCCTCTGCTTTATTTCTGCATTCTCTGGGCACTCAAAAGCTCTATGTCCCAGCTTATTGCATTTGTAGCATCTTATTTCTCTGCCTCCTCCCCTGCCTCTTCCTCTGGAAAAACTCCCTCTGCCTCTTGCATCACCTCCTGTGGATGCATGTTGGGTTGAGCTACTGCTAGCTCCTTCTGCAATTGTTGTAGATCTTCCACTACCACCTTGAATTTCTTTTCCTCGGAAATTCCCTCTCCCTCTGGCAGACTACTTCCTCATGAGTTTTTCCTCAGCTTTCAACGCTATATGATAAGCTTCCTCTACTGTTTTAGGAGACAGTAAACTTATCTCATCTTGAATGTCCATCCTGAGGCCATTCATATATCTAGCTACCTTCTCATCTGTATCTTGGGCTTCTCTAGCTCTTATGCTCACCTTATAGAACTCCTCTGTATATTCCTTCACTGTTAAAGCTCTCTGCCTAAGATTTTGCATTTGCCTAAATAATGTCTGCTGATAGTTACTGGGAAAAAACTTACCTTTTAACTTCGCTACCATTCTGCTCCAATTCTTGATTGGCTGCTTACCCAGTCTCTTCCTTTCCGCCTGCACACCATCCCACCAGAGTGCTGTATGGCCTTTTAATTTGGTGACAACAAACTTTACCTTCTTCTCATCTTCAGTTTCTTCATAATCGAAGAACTTCTCCATGCTATTAATCCAGTCGATTAGTTCTTCTGGATTCAGTCCTCCTTGGTAGATCGGCACTAATTGATTCCAAGGCCTGGCTGTGGATTTCAACACTGACTGAAAGAACCTCATCTCAGGAGTAACCTCTACAGCTTCCTCCTCTGTAGCTTCAACTTCGGGCTCACTGACATCTCCGTCATCTATGTTCCTGTCTGAGGTTAACGCATCCAATCTAGCTCGCAGCTCTTCTATGCTTTCCATTATTTCAGCGTTTGCAACAGGCCGTCCTCTTCCAATTCTGAAAGCCATCCTTCTCCTGCTCTTGAGATCCAATTCTATGTCAGTGGCTAGCTCTGATACCACTAATGATGGACCGCTTCCTGGCTCTAATGACAGTCTTCCTAGTTTGTTTGAAATATCTTCTATGTCTTTGTCTCGGTCTCTTGTCAATTCTCTGAGGTCATCAGTCATTAAATCAACAACTTCTTTACTGTGTAAAATTTACAAGGCCTTCAATTCAAGTTGGGATTAGATGCTTTAACATATCAGCTATATATGAGAACCAAGAATCTTTACCATCCACAGTATATATGCACAGACAATCACACAACAATTGTAATTTAAAACTCGGGCTACAACTGCAAATGATTGATATCAGTGCAACCCATACGCACAACAATCTAACTGTCGACCGATATATGGTAAGCGCACAGCTATGAGTGGAAAGCGCACAGCTATGAGTGGAAAGCTTATAAATAAACTGTTAACAATCTATGGGTATGCCGCAGACAGCAGTTAGGAAATACGCACCCACAGTCTTTAATAATTCAAACTACATATATATTTATACGTCCACACAGTGGATTAAATACGCACCACAATTCTCACATGCAACAATTATAATGATACCCAGCCTTTATCGTGGTTATGGTGCGCGCTCCATACAGTCAGACATAGGTTTATGCCGACGGTTCAATGAATCCACGTTTATTATCCATGCAATCCACCATTACAGCGCCGTTGTCCATATCATAAAAACTCACTGCAATTCTCACCATTCACAGATTGAACAACGATTAAATACAGTATTTATGCATAATCATTATATCAATTACTGTCATACACAGAACGCATCCCCCTCATAATTCAAGGCACAGTTTTGTTTTATTAGAGAGCGATCATTCGACTCCATTCTTCCTACCGTTTACATACACAATATATTGGAGTTCTACATGAGAGAAGATTCCCTCCTTGGCGACCAAGTTTTTGATCTCTTTCTTCTCATCCATAGATGCCTTATTACAAAAGCAGTCACATATAGAAAAAGTAGTAATACATAGTTTTTTTATAACAACTAATCTAGCATGCCTTATTCTAAGCCTATCTAGAAAAGATGGCATGTTTTTTCCCTTATCTAGTTCCTAATTTTAACTAAAAAACATAGAAACAATAGGCAAAGGATCCCACTCCTTGCCTGTAGATAATCTTTTTGATTTTTTTGGAATAAATCAAAATATTTTTCCCCTTCTGAGTCACATGCTCCTGCATCAAAAAGAAAAGGAAATAAAGGGTCAGCAAGCTCAAATGCACCCAATAAAGTGAAGAAAAAATGTTATATTAAATAAAGAGTGGGTAGAAGAAAGGTTGCAAATGCACAAAGTTGTTGGCTCAAAAGAACATTTATCATGCTTAATCCTATGTTTCATGTGCAAGAGTATTTATGAGAAAGAAAGGATATCCACCAAGCTTGTTTAACTAATTCCCCTCATTTCACTACACCCCCACATGCTTATTTGCTAAGTTCCCCATTATCCCTTCATTAATTATAAATACCTTTTTTTCCCTCATTTTGACCTTTACCCCTTGGTTTCACACATTTACCTAAAAGTTACCCTTTAAAAATCATCCCACCTTCCCAAAACCCCTTTCCCTAGTGCGATACCCATTCTCTATTACAAATATTATTCCCCCCCCCCATTAATTTCCCTATTTTCCTTCAAAACCCACAAAACCCCCTTAGCCTAAGTTTTTATGCCCCCGCTTTATCTAATTAACTTCCCCACTTCGTATTTCCCGATAACCCTTTTTAACCCACCAACCCTTGGTGTAGTTAAAGAAAACCCTACCACATAACCCATGGTCCCACTTTATTAACCTGCTACTTATATGAAAAAACCTGACATTATTCGTTAATTAACTACATTTCTCTGTAATTAAACCCCGGGCCCTGCCAAATAACTTTCCCAATTCTATCTGTGCAACTTAACCATGTGATAGCCCTCTGATCTCCTACCCCCAGATTTGACGGTGTACAACCATATCGCGCAGACTCATCGTCTGATCGATAACAGCCCGAGAGCAAGCAAGATTCGCGGTATTGCCTGGGCACTGTTCTACTACGTGGCAACCCAGGTTGATCGCCTCACAAAAAATACCGCTACCCTCAAAAGCAGTGCATGGCCAGAAACCCCCCCCCCCCCCCCCACAAGCGAAAACTGCCACTGTTCATTTATAATTTCGCGCCAAAATGTGACCGTTACCCGTTGAAAGGCCGAAAAAGCCCCAATTCGCTCTTTTCTTGCATTTTCACTGTAAACTGCTGCTTAGCCATTTGTCACACACTGAAACCTCTACAACCAATTTGACCACCATTTGCTACCTAAAGAAGCTCTGAATACCTAATTGAAGCAACTAGTTGACAGTTGAAGCCACAGTACCTTCTGCATTCACCACTGAACCTAGTCTGCACGTCAAACCATCAATTTCCAGGTATTCTTGGAAAAAGCCAGAAAGGCCCTGTCAATTTGAAAATGCACAGTTAAAATTGAATGGTTAATTAATTAAAATTAATTAAGAAACTTACCTGAATTGAGGAGAAATTTATTTGTAAACCCAAACCCTTCTTTTACAAACTGTAACTACCCTCCCACTCTACCAGAGCTTCTAAACCTCACTCCTGAAACCATTACAAGCCTAATTCAAATCTATAAACCCAATTATGGCTTCCCAAACCTCTCCGGATGTGAGACCTCTGCAAACCCCTCACCTGGACATCAACCACCTTGCATTAGCAGATAAAGACTTCCAAATAAAGGATATTGCTTCCCCTGCCTACCTTCTAAAGCTCCACTCCTAGAGTAAGGACATATTCTTGAACTAGAATGATGACATTCACCTTTGGGAGTCTAATTTGCCCAAGTATTTGTTTCTAGAAGTACACCCATTCCCTGAAATAATCAACTTCTGTCCTGCTTGCTACATTCCCATCCAAAGAGCCATTGTCACCCCTGACTAGCAAGTTTTGTTTACCATCATTGCAGAATCCATTAACCAAATGTTGTAGGTCCAACCAAACCCAAATGAGACCCCACTGTCTATTGGAGGCTTTCTAGACCTCTATACCAAGTTAGACCTTCCCAGAATAGCCCAAATTTCCCAAACATTCATCATAGAGAATGTCATACTCCTACAGATAGTCCCCCTTATGTTGCCACCATTTTTTCTGAGAGAGGCAGACAAATTATTACCATGCTCTCTTGCATTTTAGGATATACCACAGATGAGCATGTGGATGAGGTTTTCCTGGCTTTCCTTTCCATCTTTAGCCTAGGCAAGCCTACTGCTATAATTTACAATTATGCTCAGTTCATAGCAGATAGAATGCATGATCAATTCACGAGACTACCAACTGAAAGAGTCTTTAAGTACTCATCTGTATTGTTCCACATGCTTTTAAATTATCAATCAGACAAATTCCTTGTCAACATTCAGAAATTGGACATCAAAGGAAATCCTAGATCAGTTATCTATTGGACACCCTTGATCCAAAAGTACTCCACTATATTCACTTGCAAGGACTTCATTGATTCATTTTTTCATCTAGTTATGAATATGCTTACCAATAGCCCTCAACCCAGAATCAATCAAGAGATCAAAAGGGTGTTATAGTTGGACAAGAACAGTAAGGTGGGAGACTTATATTTGTACCAAAACCACACAGAGATAAGAATTTATGGATGCCAACTTGCCCCATACAAACTGCCTAGATACCTCCCCATGAGGATATTTGCACTAGAATACTTAGGCAGATAATCAACTCTGATGAAGTTAACTTCCTGGCAGCCAAGAGGAAAACTCAATTCAAAATGTAAAACCACTTGGGCCCCTTCATTTGTAATACTAGGGAAGCTAGACCTGAGGCAGATAAGATTTTGCAACAAATGAAATTCAAGAACAAATTTATGTGGTAGTATGACCCTCATGGAGTCATAAATAAGCTAAGGATCAAGGTCAAATTGGGACCTTTCATCCATCATCCCAGACCAGACATTGAGAGGTTTTCCAACCAATCAGAATGGTTGGAAAACACTCTAATTGACATGGATAACATTGTAGTTGATGTAGAGAATACATTGATTGATGTAGAAAAACAGATTGCTGAAAATTCCTTCCTGCGGGTTCTAGAACTAGGAGAACCAATGAATATTCCTCCTATTTAACAGATTCCAGCAAATGAAGATAGGAACCCAAAGAGAAACAAGGAAGAAGGTTCCAGATCAGCTATGGAAACCATAGGTGAACAGTTTGAGATCAGTTATAGGAAGAGACCCAAGCTTAACCCTGTAACTGAACAGGATGATACCATTGACTTAGTGGAAATAATTGACATTGATACAATGGTGGAAAGAAGCAAAGGCGCAACAGCTTCAGAAGAAACACATCAGCCCTCAACATCTAATACTCAACTTATTGAGAGACAACTCAGTGTTGAGGTATCTTCATTCACCAGGCCTGTGGATAAAGAGAAGGATATCAAGGACAGATATAAGGAAATCAAGTTGAGGAATGAGAAGTTGAAGGCTGAAACTTATGCCAAATACTTCAAGAAGACACCAGCAAATCAAAGCAGGTTGATGTTAGCCTTTGACATCAAAACAGAAAAAATGTAGATGTCATTCATGCAACCCATAGTCCAATAACCAAAAACATCAACAGACTATAGAAAAGAAAATTTTGAGGTTTTGGCCAGGAATGTTCATCCCATTGACCAAATTGAGTTCCACAAGCAAGTAGGTGAGATGATTTATTCCACCTTGACAGGTAAAGTTATGGTTGCACACAAGTGTTGAGTCCCAAACTTGCATCTTTCCTACACCTTTTTCTAGCTTCTTTCCATTCATCTGAAGCTCCTAAGTCATCAGTATCATTGCATATTAGTTATAAAAGAGCATTTAAAGTGGTTTCTTGACTATGTCTTTGTGTTGCTGTTTGAACTAGATTTTTGCTTATGAGCTGTGGAATCTTGTCACTTTCCGCAGCCAGCTCAACTTTCCGCAACTGTTTTGTTAAAGTCTATATTGCAGGTGTCTTCAGGCAAATCGAGCCACATGGGCAAGTTGAAAACGATGTGGACATGGACCAAGTCCTATTGGCTTAGTCGAATTCATCAAAAGAGGCCATGGTCAAAGGTAGTCAAGCGGTGGTCAACCTAAAAGTCCTACGATGACAAAACTCCATTTTTCACCACGTGAAGACTTGCGTGGCCGTTCCTAAATCTCAGGGGACATATCAACACCTGTGGACTGCTCCATAAGCCGAATCCAACAACCACCCTCCAAAGATTTAATCTTCATGGCAGCCATAATGCTAGATTCCTGGACATGGTTGTTCACGTTCTCTTATCAGTGCAGATTGTAGGAAAGTAGTTATGTCATCCTCTGTTATAAATAATGCGTTCTCATACGCATATTAGCTAGCTTTTGTAATGTAATTTTGACTGTTAACGAGCCCACTGTGCTGTGACTTTATTTCTGTATTATGACTGCATTTTGAATACATGAGAAGATTCTGTTTATAAGCTCAATTTGTGGTTGATAGCTGACTGCCCGAGGTTGTGCAGAGGGCCCCTGCACATGCCGAGGTTTTGTTTATTGTTGTATAGTTTCGTGTTTTATTTCTTTACGTTCCTTATGCCATAATCATTCACGTGTATATATTGCATTGCTTATGGTATTCACATTTTATTTCTGTCCATAATTTTTCATGCTTTATACTGTTGTTAACTGATCAATGTCTTTGTTCCAGATTACAGTAGGCAGCCTGGGCATTTGCACATAGTTTTACAATGACTAATGACATGGAATCAGTCTTGTCCTTCTACTGATTTATTTTTCTTAGTTTTTAATTCCATCATTGTCTTATTTATTTCAGTTTTGTACATTTTCTTTATTAGTTAGATTAGATATTAAATTACTCATGTCATTATCAATTACCTCTGAAAGACATAGCGAGACTAATGGTGAGGGATTGAAGGATGAGTGTGTAGTTTGATATTAGTTTATTTTTCTACAAGTTAGATATTAAATTGATCATGTCATTATCAGTTACCTCCGAAAGCCATAGTGAGATTAATGGTGAGGGATTGAAGGATGAGTGTGTAGTTTGATATTAGTTTATTTTTCTACAAGTTAGATATTAAATTGCTCATGTCATTATCAGTTACCTCCGAAAGCCATAGCGAGACTAATGGTGAGGGGTCAGAATATGAGTTGATGTAATTTGATTTTAGATTTACTTTGCTTGCAATTCTTGGATTTCTTTGAGCACAATTTCTTTTGTATTTAGACAGCAGCAAGGATAATGGGTTTCACGATCAATAGTTCATAGTTTGTTTGACTAGTATAGTGGCACATTTTCATTTTCTTTTAGGAATTAATTTTGTCATTGCATGTTTTAAACCCCTTTTGAAGTTTGAAGTTTGGGAAATCATTATAAAGGACATCATTGCCTTGAACATTTATATCCATACTTGTCTTTTAGAATTTCCATCTCACATTTGGAAATCAAAGAAGATAAAAATACCCAAAACATAAAAATAAAAAACAACAAAAGTAAGAAATACGTTATCTTGCACATATAGTGCGCCGCACTTTGTCATCTTATGAATCCTGGATTGACAATTAAATGCAACAATTTAGGACACACTAAATTGACCAAACATGCTTTTGTCCATCTCTAGAAGACTTTGCTTGAGTGGATGTCTCAACTAGAAACTCTGCATGCAGTTGCTCCACATCAAGCCAAGGCTCCTCCTCCTTATGAACCAACAATTCCTCCACAACCTGTAGTTGGAGCTCCCTCTCAAGGGAAATTCGCATGGCCTTCTGCTCATCAAACACGAGATCTCTGTGAACCATTGTCCTCCGACTGGTAGGCGAGTACACCCAATAGTTGTGAGGTGTATTAGTGTACCCCACAAGTATCCCCAACTCTGTTGTGATCTCAAGCTTCTTCCATTCATCCTTTGTCACATGGAAATATACTAATGAGCCAAATATCCTGAAGTGACCCACATTTGGTCTCCTACGAAAGAAAGCTTCCTCTGGTGTCTTCATCCCAAGTATGTGATGTAGGCTTCTATTCTACAAATAGACTGTTGTGTTGCTTGCCTCAACCCACAAGTGAAGTGGTAGACCTTGGTCATGCAGCATTTCCCATGCTACCCCTACAATACTTCTGTTCTTCCTCTCAACCACCCAATTCTATTGTGGGTTACGAGGTGCTGTCAACTCTCGCTTAATTCCTTCCACTGCATAGAAGTCCTTGAACTCTTGAGAGACATATTCTCCACCGATGTCGCTTCTCAAGGCCTTGATCTTCTTCCATGACTCTTTCTTGACCAACGCTTTGAACTCACAAAACTTTGTGAAAGTTTGATCCTTCTTCTGCATGAAATAAATCCAGAATTCACGAGAATAGTCATTAATGAAAATAACATTAAACCTTTTCTTCATTGTGGATGCCGTCAAGAATGGTCCACACAAATCAGTATAAACTCGCTCTAAGATAGCCTCTGATCCACTCTCTTGATCATGAAAGGAAGACTTGGTGTAATTTCCCAAAGTACAACCTTTGCATGTGTCAACTTGCTCAAGTTTACCTTTGGGAAGTCCTGTAGATATATGCTACATTATCTTCAAAGCTCCATGATGCAAATGGCCTAACCGTCTGTGCCACAACTCGCCAATGTCTTGGATTTTCACCAATTCTGCTTTTGTACTGAATGCTACAAAATCATCTACCTCTAGTTTATAGAGATTCTTCACCTGAATCCATATCCTCTTCATCTCACTCGTGGTTATGTGTCTTAGGAATACGTTTCCTTTACTGAAGACAACATCGTAGACTTTATCCTCCAACATCATGACTGATACCAAGCTCTTCTTCAGTCCAGGCACATACATCACATCTGTCAAGGTGAGAGGAGCTCCATGCGCCCTTTGAAAAGCAAGTGTGCCCTTTCCTGAAAAACTATACCTTCTAGTGTCACCCATCTCTATGCACATCTTGAGGTCTTTCTCCTCCAAGGCACTGAATAATTTTTTATCACCAGTCATGTGGAATGAGACTCCACTGTCAAGATACTAGACACAACCCATCATCAACATGGAAGACATGTCACCCTTCCTACCTCCATGATAAGAATTCGATTTGAAATGGGAAGCCTTCCCCTTCCCTTTCCTTGCCTTACTTGCTAAGGCCAATTTTGTTCATCATCATTCTTAGATGAAGAACCATCTCATGTGCTCCTCTTGATCTCGTCCTGCATAAGATCTGACCACAGTAGTTCCCAATCTGGCAGTTTCTCCCTTCCATTCATAGAGTCCTCGTAGCTATTCCAAATATTGGGAAGGCCAAAGAGAGTGAGGCTCACCATATCATCATCGGAAGTAGTTATTCCCACACTACCAATCTCATCTTTATAGGTGATGAGCTTGTTCAGATATGTGGAAAAAGTATCACCCTTCTCCATCTTCATTCTTCAAAGCTTATCCTTGAGTACCAATTTCCTTTGGTCGTTATTGTTCTGGTAGAGGTCCTTCAAAATCTTCAACGTTGAAAATGGAGTATCCTTCCCATGGAGACTTGAGACAATATGGTCTCGAACTCCCTCAAGGATGATCCATCTCATCTTCACCACACACTTCTTCCACTCAACCAACTCTTGTGCATTAATTGAGGATGGCTTTGGGATTTCTTGATCAATGAATTCCTTCGAAGGCATACTCAAGTCTCAATCCATAGAATGCCATTGGCCAACCTTGGAGTATGATATGAATTTGATTTTCAGTTGCAACCCTAAACTTCAAACTTCAAATTCTCTTCTCAGTATATTGTTCATAACTCTGATACGATGTAGAAAATATGTGATACGTTAACCCGATACTGCAATATAAATCAAGGAAAAATACTATAACCTACTTCTACTATCAATTTGTGGAAGCTTAAACATTGAGCTGAACAATGTAACCAGAAGACGAAGAATCAATGGCACAATACACATGAAAATACTTTGGGGAAAGTTTCAGATAAAAACCCCACACTATTTTATTATCATACATGGTTGAAATACATAGGAATTAAAGAAATCCTTAGCTATCATAACTAGTCATCTCTTAGCACAATCCTTGCAGATGCCCACAAGAAATATTGGCTTCTCTACAACCTTCCTCTCTACCCTCCAAGCTCCTATTTTCTTGTGTTGTTCCTTGTGGATGATTAGCCTTGAAAACTGCGCAATCCTCAAGGATGTATCCTTGATTTCATGCATGTGTTTTCTCAAAGAGATAACAGGTGCAAATGATAGTACATTGTCCTTGAACATTAATCTCAACTGGGTCTTTCTCAGAATAAACATGCATGTGTTTCTTGTTAGGATATTCCAACACATAGGAATAGTTAAGTTCAACTTGGTCTAGTATAGAGTTAGGTATAGAGTTAGGT
>APFE030314441.1:7751-43362 GCA_000404065.3 Pinus taeda | reverse complement strand
CCCCCTCTACAGGGTTCGGGGCAGCGCCCCGAGAAAAAAAAAATTGGACCCTATATTAGGTTGGGCGAACCTACCTATAGTTTTCGGTCCATGGTTTTGGACGCGATGGTTTTCGGTCCATGGTATTGGATGCTTCGCATGTATAAATATGTATTGTAACATTGAAAGGAATAAAATGAAAAATCAAGCTGGTAGTCTCGGTCTTGAGATCCAGTGGGAAATCTCTGTGTATATGTGTTTTATGTGTTATGCTCTTGCATTTTTATTTTTCCTGTGATTTAGAATTCGTATGCAGGTAATTTTTGTACAGGGTTAAAACCTACATAATCGTCATGCATTTAGATTAAACTTCAAATGCACAAACAACATGTTAGAATATGAAGCTCCAATCTTAGGATTACAAATGGTTAGAAAACTTGGAGCCAAGAGAGTTTCCATAACGGGAGACTCTGAATGATTATTAAACAAATCAAAGGTGAATACTCTGTGAATAATCCCAGACTTGGCCAATATAGAGAGAATGTCCTAGACTTGGTTAAAGGCCTTCTAGAAACTGATTTTGCTGCCATTCCTAGGAAACAGAATATGCAAGCTCACAGTTTGGCCACTTTTGCTAGTACCTACAAATTGCCTTTTCAGCCCAACCACCAATACACTACAAAAGTGAGACATAGGCCCATTATACCTGACAATTTGAAATATTGACATATTTTCTCACAAGATTCTCAAATCTATGATTTCATGAATGTTGAAGGAGAGTTTCAAAAGTGTAATATCGGTACAGATTGTACAATAGATAATAACATAGATAGCGAGATAGATATCAATGCTTTAAATATAGGTAAACCCATTAATTTCACTAAAGTAGAAATAGATAACTTAGAAAATGTAGAAATAGAAGAAATAATGAATGATGATCCTGAAATTATGAACCTTAAAAATAACTTTTTGCCTAAGGGATTAGTCCCATTAGAAGATTTGTTTGATTCAAATGATGTAGCTAGGAAACCAAAAATGGAGCCTTTAAGAGCAGATATAGAAGAATGTAACATAGGAACTGAAGAAAAACCTAAGCTTATCAAAATATCAAAAATTTTACCTCCAGATGAAAATGCTAAATATATAAATCTGTTCAAAGAGTTTCAAGATGTCTTTGCCTGGAGTTATGAAGACCTTAAGTCTTATGACACCAACATAATTCAACACAAGATATCTATCAAAGAAGATCATAAACCTTTTAAACATAAGCTTAGGAGAATTAATCCAGTTCTTATGGCATCAATTGAAAATGAAGTAAAAAGGATGTATGATGCCCAAATCATAACACCCATCAGATATTCAGATTGGGTCTCAAACTTGGTCACTACTAGGAAGAAAATGGGAGAAATCAGACTGTTTTGATTTCAGAAACTTGAACAAAGTCTCATTAAAAGATAACTATCCTCTCCAAAGATGGACCATATTCTTCAGAGGGTAGTAGGCTCATCCAGAATTTCATTTCTTGATGGATTTTCTGGATACAACCAAATCTTAGTTCAACCAGAGGACCAAGAAAAGACTGCATTTACTACTCCTTGGGGTACTTTCATGTATTTGAAGATGCCTTTTGGATTAATGAACGCAGGAGCAACACTCCAAAGAGTTATGGATATAACTTCTGCCAAAGAAATCCATGACTTTCTAGTTGTTTACCAAGATGACATCACAGTATTTTCAAAATCTGATAATGAACATCTAGATCAAATAAGAAGAGTTTTCATTAAATGCAGAAAATTTGGTATTTCCTTAAATCCCAAAAAGACACTCTTTGGTCTAGAAGAAGGTAAACTCTTGGGGCACATAATATCCAAAGATGGAATTAGAATAGATCCAACTAGAATAGAGG
Source organism: Pinus taeda (assembly GCA_000404065.3). NCBI lineage: Eukaryota > Viridiplantae > Streptophyta > Pinopsida > Pinales > Pinaceae > Pinus > Pinus taeda. The sequence continues at coordinate 41,477 of APFE030314441.1, read as the reverse complement.
CAATCTTGACTATCACTCATCCTAGAAACATCAAAGAATTATAGTCATTTTTAGGCAAAATAAATTTTCTTAGGAAATTCATTTCAAACTTAGCAGAATTAATTAGAGAACTAAATAACATGTTAAGGAAAGATTCAGCACTTAAGTGGACAATAGAGGCTAAACAGTCTTTTGAGGCCATCAAAGAAGCCCTTACCAAAACTCTAGTCCTCACAAGTCCTGATTTCCAAAAAGATTTTATAATTTTTTCTTTTGCATCAGAACATACTATTGCAGCAGTCTTGTTGCAAAAGAATGATCAAGGATATGAGAAACCTATTGCATTTTCCAATAAATCTTTAAGATATGCCATGCTAAAGTATAACATAATGGAAAAACAAGCACTAGCTCTAGTGAAATCTATTAAAGATTTTAGAGTGTACATCTTGTATTCACACATCATTGCTTATGTTCCAAATTTAGCAGTAAAGGACATTCTGACACATATTCTGAGAGGCAAATGGATTGCCACTATTTTGGAATATGACATAGAAATAAAGCCTACAAAACTTATCAAAGCCCACGGTTTAGCTAAACTCATGGCTGAATCGAACTGTCAGGCCTTAGATATAAATTTCATTGGTGCCCTAGATGATCAAGAAGAGATGGCGACTCAAAAGATCAGTGAACCTTTTACAAATTCACCTTGGTATGCAGATATCATATTTGTTTTACTAAGCTTACAAGCTCCTCCTAGTTTATCTAGAACTAAAGCTAGATTTTTTAAAATGAAATCAATGAAATATTTTATTATAGATAATTCTTTATTTTGGAAAGATAATGGTGGCATTCTATTAAATTGTTTACTGATATATGAAGCTGACAAAATTATGCAAGAATTTCATGCAAGAGATTGTGGAGGACACTTGTATTGGAAAACAACTGCTGACAAGATTCTAAGGGCTGGTTTTTACTTGCCCACCCTTTTTGTAGATGTCAAGAAACATGTGACCTCCTGTCATAAGTCCCAAATATTTGAGGGTAAAAGGAAGCTTTTACCTTTACTTCTCAAATCTATATCCACAGAAATGCCATTTCAGCAATGGGGTTTAGACTTCATTAGGGAAATTCACCCAACCTCCTTAGCCCAGCATAAATGGATTTTGACAGCCACTGATTACTTTACTACATGGATAGAAGCCATCCCTTCTAGACAAGCCACGGACTCTGTCATTATCTCATTCCTTGAAAACAATATCTTGTCAAGATTTGGATGCCCCCAAAAGCTCATTGTTGATAATGCAACTGCTTTTAAATCCAAGAAAATGGTAGACTTTTGTAACAGATATCACATTACCCTTGGCCATTCCACTGCCTATTATCCTCAAGGTAATGGACTTGCAGAATCCTCAAACAAAAGCCTTGCCAATATCATCAAGAAACTTCTAGAAGACAAAAAGAAGACATGGAACAAAAAGTTGGTCAATGCCTTATGGGCAGACAGACTAACTACCAAAAAGTCCATTGGTACATCTCCTTATCAGCTAGTATATGGTTTTTACATCCTATTTAGAAGTACCAATGATGAAGATCATTCAGGAGTTTTAGGTAGAACCAAATGATAGCCAAAGGAGGATAAATCAGACAATACACTTGCAACAAACTGGAGAAGAAGTCTATGTCAAATCACAAGTGATCCAGGATAAAATCAAAAAGATTTTTGATAAAAATACCAAAGCTGATGATTTTTACATAGGTGATAAAGTTCTCAAATGGGATTCTAGAAGAGAAGATAAGGGAAAGCATGGAAAATTTGATCTCCTATGGCAAGGCCCTTATATCATTTATGGTTACAGAGGTAAAAATGCATTTTTGTTGAGAGAGTTAGATGGAACAGATCTCCTAGGAGGACCTATCAATGGTAGAATGCTGAAGCATCACTTGTCCACAGATTAACAGTAGTTCACTTTACTTTACCCATTGTATATAACATTGCAGAGTTTAGATTAGATTGGATGGTAATCTTTTAAAAGTTGAAGCCCGGAGAGAAGGCCCTGAGCTTTGAAGGGTTCACCATCATAAGTATGAATAAAGCATAATCACGGAAGAGTAGTCTACAAGTTAACTACAGTCACAGTTTCAAAGACTATTGATCTTAAAGTTCTTGACATTTCACTAGGAAATGACATCCCCATGTGGAGCCACTGTTAGGGTTCTATAATAATAGGATTCATAATTTTGAACTGGCTATGATTAGTCTTGTAATATTGTATATACTTTTGCTTTCTGCAAAATGTTTTCCATATTAAAAATTAAAAAACGTAAAGAGGGTATGTGCTAAAAGAATAATCAAAGGACAAAAAAAAGAAAAGAAAAAAAAAAAAAAAAAAAAAAAAAGGGAAAACTGTGAACCCCAAAAAGAAATAAAACAGATCATGAAAGTGTGCAAATTCAAATGCCACTACTTTTTACTTTACTATGCAAAATAAGGTTGTGTGCAACGTGTCAAGAAATGCCACAATCCATGATGGTCAAAAAGCTTAATCTTGGCTCATTCATGCTTTAAATTTCATGTTGATAGATAGAGAATAAAGATCTAGCCAAACTGTTTAACCTTGGCAGATCAATAGATAGGTAGAGAAACAAATGAGCTCATCAGTTTAATCTGAGCCATTGGAAGTTATAAGGTTAGAATTAGATAGTTTGCTTGTCAAAAGAAAAGGAAATAAAGGGTCAACAAGCTCAAATGCACCCAATAAAGTGAAGAAAAAATGTTAGGTTAAATAAAGGGTAGGTAGAAGAAGGGTTGCAAATGCACAAGGTCGCTGAGTCAAAAGCATATTTATCATGCTTAATCCTATGTTTCATTTGCGGGAGGATTTATGAGAAAGAAAGGATATCCACCAAGCTTGTTCAACTAATTTCCCCTCATTTCACTACACCCCCACATGCTTATTTTCTAATTTCCCCATTATCTCTTCATTACTTATAAATACCATTTTTCCCCTCATTTTGACCTTTACCCTTGGTTTTACACATTTCCCTAGAAGTTACCCTTCAAAAATCATCCCCCCTTCCCAAAACCCCTTTCCCTAGTGTGAAACCCATTCCCCATTACAAATATTATTTCCCCCCTTATTAATTTCCCTATTTCCCTTCAAAACCCACAAAACCCCCCTTAGCCTAAGTTTTTATGCCCCCGCTTTATCTAATTAACTTCCTCGCTTCGTATTTCCAGATAACCCTTTTTAACCCACCAACCCTTGGTGCAGTTAAAGAAAACCCTTCCACATAACCCATGGTCCCACTTTATTAACCCGTTGCTTATATGGAAAAGCTTGACATTATTCGTTAATTAATTACATTTCTGTGTAATTAAACCTCGGGCCTCGCCAAATCACTTTCCCGGTTCTATCTGTGCAACTTAACTGTGCGACAGCCCTCCGATCTCCTACCCCCATATCCGACGGTGTACATCCATATTGCGCGAACTCATTGTCTGATCAATAACAACTAGAGAGAATGCGAGATTCACGGTTTTGCCTGGGCACTATTCTACTACGTGGTGGCCCCAGGCTAGATCACGTGCTCACGAAAAATACTGCCCACCCTCCAAAAGCGGTGCGATGGCCCAGAAAACCACCTCCCCACCCAAGCCGAAAACTGCGCACTTTTCATTTATAATTTATGCGCCAAAATGTGACCGTTACCTGTTAAAAGGCCGAAAAATCCCCAATTTGCTCTTTTCTTGCATTTTCATTGTAAACTATTGCTTAGCCATTTGCAACACCCTGAAACCTCTGTGACCAATTTGACCACCGTCTGCCGCCTGAAGAAGCTCTGGATACCTAATTGAAGCAACCAGTTGATAGTTGAAGCCACAATACCTTCTGCATTCACCACTGAACCCAGTCTACACGTCAAACCATCAATTTCCAGGTATTCTTGGAAAGAACCAGAAAGGCCCTGTCAATTTGAAAATGCATAGTTAAAATTGAATGGTTAATTAATTGAAATTAATTAAGAAACTTCCCTGAATTGAGGAGAAATTTATTTGTAAACCCAAACCCTTCTTTTACAAACAGTAATTACCCTCCCACTCTACCAACGCTTCTAAACCTCACTCCTGAAACCATTACAAGCCTAATTCAAATCTGTAAACCCAATTATGGCTTCCCAAACCTCTCTAGACGTGAGACCTCTGCAAACCCCTCACCTCGACATCGACCACCTTGCATTAGCAGACGGAGACTTCCAAATAAAGGATATTGCTTCCCCTGCCTACCTTCTAAAGCTCCACTACTGGAGTAAGGATAGATTCTTGAACCAGAATGATGACATTCACCTTTGGGAGTCTAATTTTCCCAAGTATTTGTTTCCAAAAGTACACCCATTCCTTGAAATCATCCACTTTTGTCATGGTTGCTACATTCCCAACCAAAGAGCCATTGTCACTGTTGACCAGCAAGTTTTGTTTACCATCATTGCAAAATTCATTAACCAAATGCTACAGGTCCCAACCAAGCCCAAATGATACCCCACTGTCTATTGGAGGCTTGCTCGACCTCTATACCAAGTTAGACCTTCCCAGAATAGCCCAAATTTTCCAAACTTTCATCATAGAGGAATGTCATACTCCCACAGATAGTCCCCCTTATGCTGCCACCATTTTCTGAGAGAGATAGACTGATTATTACCATGTTGTCTTGCATTTTAGGATATACCACAGATGAGCATGTGGATGAGGTTGTCCTAGCTTTCCTTTCCATATTTAGCCTAGGCAAGCCTCTTGCTGTAATTTACAACTATGCTCAGTTCATAGCAGATAGAATGCATGAGAAATTCACCAGACTACCCACTAAAAGAGTCTCTAAGTACTCATCTGTATTGTTCCACATGTTTTTATATTATCAGTCAGACAAATTCCCTGTCAACATTTAGAAATTGGACACCAAAGGAAATCCAAGATCAGTTATCTATTGGACACGCTTGATCCAAAACTACTCCACTGTATTAACTTACAAGGATTTCATTGATTCATTTGTCCATCCAGTTATGAATATGCTAACCAGTAGCCCTCAGCCCAGAATCAATCAAGAGATCAAAAGGGTGTTACAGTTGGCCAAGAACAGTAAGGTGGGAGACTGGTATTTGTACCAGAACCACACAGAGATAAGCATTTATGGATGCCAACTTGCCCCATACAAACTGCCTAGATACCTCCCCATGATGATATTTGCACTAGAATACTTTAAGCAGATAATCAACTCTGATGAAGTTAAGTTCCTGGCAGCCAAGAAGAAAACTCAATTCAAAATGAAAAATTAATTGGGCCCCTTCATTTGTAATACTAGGGAAGTTAGACTTGAGGCAGATAAGATTTTGCAACAAATGAAATTCAAGAACAACTTTATGTGGCAGTATGACCCTCATGGAGTCATAAATAAGCTAAGGATCAAGGTCAAATTAGGACCTTTCATCCATCATGCTAGACCAGACATTGAGAGGTTTTCCAACTAATTAGAATGTTTGGAAAACTCTCTAATTGACATGGGTAACACTGTAGTTGGTGTAGAGAATACATTGATTGATGTAGAAAAATAGATTAATGAAAGTTCCTTCCTTCAGGTTCCCAAACTAGGAGAACCAATGAATAGTCCTCCTATTTTACAGACTCTAGCAAATGAAGACGAGAACCCAAAGAGAAACAAGGAATAAGGTTCCAATTCAGCTATGGAAACCACAGGTGAACAGTTTGAGATCAGTTATAGGAAGAGGCCCAAGCTTAATCCTGTAACTGAATAGGAAGACACCATTGACTCAATGGAAATAACTGACGCTGATACAATGGTGGAAAGAAGCAAAGGCACAACAACTTCAGGAGAAACACATCAGCCCTCAACATCTAACACTCAATGTATTGAGAGACAACTCTATGTTGAGGTCTCTTCATTCACCAAGCTTGTGGATAAAGAGAATGATATCAAGGACAAATATAAGGAAATCAAGTTGAAGAATGAGAAGTTGAAGGCTGAAACTTATGCCCAATACTTCAAGAAGACACCAGCAAATCAAAGCAGGTTGATGTCAGCCTTTGACTTCAAAACATGAAAAATGCAGATGTCATTCATGCAACCCATAATCCAGCAACCAAAAACATCAGCAGACTATAGAAAAGCAGATTTTGAGGTTTTGGCTAGGGATGTTCATCCCATTGACCAATTTCCGTTCCACAAGCAAGCAGGTGAGATGATTTATTCCACCTTGACAGGTAAAGCTATGGTTGCACACAAGCTTCAAAGTTCATTGGACAACATTACAACACAATACAAATTGGAAAAGGCCTCCTCACAGGCCAAGGACAACAGGATCAAGTCAATAGAGGACTTGGTAATTGAGCTGGCACATGATCCCAATGATATCAAGGCTGTTGAGTGGTTAATAAAGAAAAAGAATGAGGACATTGTTGCTCTCAAAAAACAACTCAAATTGCCTCACTCAGATTACCCACAGACAAAAGAGGTCCTTGAGAGCCAAACTCATCTTGAGGAGATGATGGACCTAGTTTTACAACTTAATGATCAACTGAAGGAAATGGAGAAGGAGTTAGACAACTTGATACAGTTAAAACAAGCTAGTCTTGAGACTGCCCTTGCCACTGTTATCCCAACAGCCACTACTGCAATACCATCCACCTTGGCAGCATCATTGGCTCCTACAGCTCCACTGGCTACAACACTACCAGCTGCCATAGCATCTACATCAGCAACAGGGTCGACAATAGCAGCAGCTCAGCTAGGTGATGAGGCAAGTAAGTTGGTCAAGGCAATGGAAGACATGTCCATTCAGACCACACAAATAAACAAGCTTAAGGAGAAGATAACCAGTCTAGAGAATGATTACAAGCCTACACATATTATGCATAAAGAGGAAGTACATAAATCAACTAGGATGAATGAATGGATAAAAAGCTTGGAGAAGGAATTAACTTTGAAGGAACCACTTGGCCAAGCCAAGGAACAATTATGGGCTAATATCATTGACCCTGTCAATGATATTTAACCATCCATTCAAGTGATTTTTGAACAAATTGACTTAGTGAAAGAGGCTACAGAAGCCATACAGAGAGTTAAAATAGAACTGGGAGACATGCCAGAGGAAGCCACTAGGATCATTCACTTCCTTAAATCCAAAAACAAATATGAATTACAGGAGCTAGAGATACCTGACAGGATTGGCACAATACTAGAGGTTAAAAAGGTCCTCACCAAGAGGAATTTGATGATGAACATGGAAGATAAGTGCCAAACCATGCAACTGGTTGTAGACAGATTCATGGTTAAGTTTGATGTTTTGAGGCAGAAAGGTCTACCCAATCCCTTCATAATAAATGATAAATTAATGCCACAGGAGGACTACAACAGGAGAATTAGAGAAGTGGCAAGGGATCAAGCAAACACTTCCTCTATAAAGGGGATACCTACTGGCAAGGTCCTATATCAGACCTTTGAGAACTTGTTTTACCTCCAGCATAAGGTAAAACACCTTTTTGTAAATAAACCCACTTTTGCCAAATACATTGAGGCAGCCGAAATATACATGAAGATGGTAAATATTTAGTTACCAGATGCAGATACATGGGAGAAATTAAATGACTCGTTGTAAAATGCACAATCAAGATGTAAAAATACACAATAAAGGTGGAAACATCACAGTAAAAGAAAAGTGACAGGTTAGCCAGATGAAAGTGTATTAAGTGAAAGTGTATCAATTGAAAGGTCAGAGTGAAAATAACATTCAACGTGAAGGCCATCAGCAAGGCAGAGAATAAAAAGCAAAATATCAGAGCATAAAGACAGCACAACCTAATAAATAGGGATATTATATAGCAATTGAACATCTGTCTCTATCTTCTTGCATGAAGATATTTCTTTCTCCTAGATTAATTCCCAAGATAGTTTGGGATATTTGGTAAATTATTTTTTAATAAATACTTCATAATTCGAAGTATTGAGTGTGGATTGTTATACATTTGTAGAGTTATTTTGATCATAAACCTATGGGTTATTGTACCAATTTTTTCAAGTCAGCAAACTGGACTGAGTAATAAAGAGATTGCATTACAGGATTCATGTGTTGAGCTATTACAATGAAGTATTTTCTTTGTCAAAATTGTTAATTTCTTATGTATCTCACGAACTTACATGTTATCTAAAGTTGAATGAATTAACTGGAAATTCATTTCAGAATTTGTTTAAGTACACTTTGTCTTGAACAATTAATCATTTCTATGTTTTCTTCTGATTTCTGGATCTGAGAATCCTTAATTTCTCTCCCATCCCGGTTGACCTCTTTCACTTCATTCAAAATATGGTTTAAGGAACCCTTAATTGCTCCTTTGATTCGATTGAAAACCACTTCACCACCCAGCCTTGAGCTTTGAAGTAACTCAGCTATCTTGCCCTGTAGACACTATTTTTAGAACTTGATCCAGTCCTGTTTGCTTGACATTTGACCCCATAGCCCAATGGTAAAAGGCATCTCTCTATCCATCTAAGTAAGTGATCCCACAACCAAATCCAAATCAAAACCCAAGTACAATCATAACTAGCCTAAAATCAATTAACTAGACAAAGTTAGAACATAAAGAGAGAGCCCTCTTTGAGCATTAGGAAGGCTAGATCCTAATCTCCAAAGTAGGTTTGTGGTTACCTCTATCATTTCTTTCTCATCAACTCAAAAGAAATTTTGGAGTGATAACACCATCCATCTCAATGATAGATACCTGGTGATATGCCTGCCTGTTATCGAGCGTTGCATAGATACAAGGAATGCTTTGCCCGACATTCCCAACAGTTTTCGCTTCATGTGCACGATAAATTTGAGGCATACCACCCTGATACTGCAGACAATATTTCTTGAGATGCTCTTTACCACATATCCAACACTCCAACCATCTGATATCATCACCTATATTCTGTCGTTGTGACCCATGTCCCTATCTAGCTATGTTGAACTTCTTGTATGGTGTAACATTCTCTTTCTCTTCTGCATTTTGAGTCCTTGTTCTTTTCGGATGTCATTTACCTTTAGCTTTGTCTTTCCTTTTCCAACCTTGCTGAGATTATGTCATACTTTTTGACTACTCATAACAGTGCTTCAAATTCTGAATAACTTCCTCTAGTAACCGAGGCTCATCATACTCAATCCGATCCTTAAATGCTAATGGAAATCCACTGACAAATCTATGAACTTTAGTCTTTTCATATTTAAGATACGGTACATACCACAATCGCTCTAAGAACTTAGTCATATACTCCTCATCTATCCTCGATCCCATTTTTAGCTCATAAAATTCCTTAGCTTTGTTGTCGTATTACCTCTCCGACAAGTACTTCTTCCTGAAAAGTCCCTTGAATTCATGCCAACTCAACTCTTCTATCCTGATGTCTCTAACCCACTTCACATCTTCCCACCAGATGTCTATTTTTCCTTTCAGGTTGAAGATAACTACTCTGCCCTGCTACTCTGACCTTCATATTATCTATGTAATTATGAAACTCAAAGAACTTCTTCACCCCAAGTAACCAAGCCTTTGCATCCTTTGACTTCTTCAAATATCCATCAAAGGTAGGTGGCTTAGCTTTCTTAAACTCATCCGGAAAATATCCCCTATCACTCTTCGTGTAAGTATGATAACGATGACGATCATAGTGCATGTCGGAACCATAACTAGAATAGTATCTATGTCCATCACCTCTCTAATCCGGAGTATCCAAGAACCTATTTTCTCTAACTGTGTCATCCCTATCTGACCTGTGCCCACCATGAGATCTACTGCCATATGCCCCATTAGTCCTATTCTCATGTCCATGGTTGATCCGAAGTGGTCCTTGTCTCTGCAAGTCTGAAAAACTCTAAAGGATTAATGCATTGACTTCTACTTATTTCTTCTGTCCCTACATGATTATGTCATTATATGCTTTGCAACTCCTTAATTATTCTTTTAAGCTTCTCAATGTGTCTACTAAGTCAGAAGAATGCCCAACACCACACTACTCATCTAATCCATAGGAAGAGTCTCGGGAACTGTAGTCTACCATCTTGCTAGTCATATTTGTTGTTTTCTTCCTGCAAAGCATACCTGTCAGCTAAATCAAAATATAAATATAATCAACATACCTCTGTATAGTTCAGGGAGAATATCTCATCTACAAGATCAACCAGATTAGCACAATAGATGTATAAACAAAATCATAACATCATATAGATATCATCCTAACCATAGTCCAATTATCAGTGCATGACCATATCAACCACACATCATGACCTCATGCATGACAATGACACCCATATCAATGTATGCATAATCAACATATGGATGACATGCATGCATACACGATACATACAAACACTAACATGCATAACCAGTGCATAACTGACCTATACTCATGATAAACACATCCAACAACACACCATCCACTTTCCTCCACAAGAAGCAGTACGGATGTAGATGGTATCATCACGACCTCTCTTTCCGCACCGTTAGGGATGCTTAACGGGCGACATCACTGCAACCATGAACAACACCATGCATATGCAACAAGCATGTAGACCACAAGTATAAGTAACACATATGCAATCGACATGAATACATGACCCACACACCACCCATCCAGTCCAAAGGGTGAAGCATGCTCTGATACCACTCTGTAACATCCTCTTCCCACGTTTACCCAAGCTAACCGGTCCGTTGGGGTAATGTATAGTTAAGGAAGTGGAACTGACACAACGCAACCAATCTGACCTTCTACACATACCACAAAAAGCTATAGGATCCAACCAACCCTTCTAGATCATCAGCCCCTGCAACAAATTGACACTTCACTGCCCTAGAGCCTCAGTCACTCCCATGACATGGGCATGCATGCGATTGGGAACCTCCAGTCGCTCTCACAACATGGGCATGCAAGCAACTGGGGTCTTTTTCAACTAGTTTTGAGCATGTGACCTCGGATTCTGTGCTACTTTTTCAAGGTCAAGACTCAGGCCACTGCCCATAACTCCATGAAACTTTTAGTAATGAAAACTAACATCGAAGCAATGATACAAATGCAAATAATTGAACAAAGACTTGGCTGGACCCCTACTAGCCATGAGAGACATTTCGTCAAGCATGTCACAAATATGCATTTTACAGGTCATAACAACAAATCTGAGCATAGGGGTCTCATACTTATCTGAGAATCACTAAGATACATTGATGCCTTATGACATTGGCTACATTATCATTTATTAGGTCATGTATTCATTGTACATTCATTTACAAATCGAAACATGATGAGATCCATACATCATCATTTTCATAAAACATGCTCATAACCAACATATAACTAACAAAAATAACAAGGATACATCAACCATAAATGCCTCATATGAACTAGTACATTTGCTCATAAAATACCAAGGATAATCTTATTAATGAATGATTAGGCCAACCAAGTTCGGGACTTCCACATACCACTTGACCATAGATTGGCTAGACCAAATATTTCTTTTATCCAATCACCCTCGTGTGATATGCCAAGCATGAATGTGGGTCTTATAACCAAAATCAACCAGGGTTTCTTATGGCTACACCACCTCGCCCTCAACAATATAACCAAGCTTTACCACAATCCCCACCAGATCACTAAGGCATAAACACTAAACATACAATACCAGGCTTTACTGCAATCCTCACTGGATCACTAGGCCAAAACAAGCATGGATGCCACTGGATCTCTCCACCTACACCGTGAGGGATTTGTCTGTACCAACCTCTCATCTTTATTGTGTATCCCGCCATTACTGGTCAAGGGATTCCTAGTCCTACGAGGTCTCCACCCTCTGGGCTTTACCGTGTATCCCATCCCGGGATTCCTAGGCCCGATTAAGGGTTCTCGCCACTGAGCTTTACCATGTATCCCTCCATTCACCATTCAAGGTATTCCTAGGCTTAATCGAGGTGTTCACATTCAGGCTTTACGTGTATCCCATCCCAAGATTCCTAGGCCTTGTGAATAATCCTAGGACCACCCCACTCAGCTTTGAGTCCATCTGGCAATCTATCTCAACCACATACAAAAGAACCCACCATACCATGGCTATCTGGAAATGGAAAGGCAAGTATGAATAACACTGTCACACCTAGGAAAACTCATGCCCATGGCAACAAGAGAACCAAGAACACACATGCATAACCATGCATGCTAAATCTAGCAAGGAAATCACACATGCAAATCGATACGTGCAAATAATCCCGTTGAAGTTGCTAGATCGTGCTCTTACTTGCTTGACCTTTGCTTCCTCTTACCTTGTTTGCTTTTCTTGATCCAATGCTAAAGTTCTCCAAGAAAACTCTAAGTGTGCAAAAGTGAGTGAGAGAGAGCTCCAAAACTGAACTAACAAAAGGTACCAACTGATCCTCAGAAGCCTTTTTTATTAATGAGGCCTCTATTTTCTTCAATTTCCATTATTTTCCTTCATTTTCCCTCTCACATGCAACCTGTGATGTTTCACATTAGGGGACTTTTGAGGTCTAAAATGGGCCTCCTAAGGAAATTATAAAATAATAGTGGAAATAATAAAATAAGATTAGATTACAACACCAAATTTTAGAGGGAAAAAAGAAAAAAACTATTTTTTCAACTCGTGTTTTCAACTTATCTCCCTATGGGTTTACTCAAATTTCGAGTGGAGACACTCGTTGGGTGAAGACTTTGATTCCTCATCCAAGGAGTACCCATTTTGCATACTTTCGATGGACCCTGCTACACGAAAAATGAGAAATACATGAAAAACGTGATTGCAATCACTTTTTTTTCATGTATTTCTCATTTTTCGTGTAGCAGGATCCATCGAAAGTATGCAACATGGGTACTCGTTGGACGAGGAATTGAATTTTGCATCCAATGAGTACTCCCTCTCAAAATTTGAGTAAAACATTAGGGAGATAAGCTGAAAATACGAGTTGAAAAATTAGTTTTATTATTTTATATTTTTTTTACTTTTTTACTCCAAAAATGGTGAATCACCCCCCATGGTTAACATCATCATCTTGAATCCTATTGGTTATTATATGGTTGTACATTTTTCTTCGGAGGTCCATTTTAGGCCTCAAAATTCCCCTAATGCACCTTCCTTTTCTCTTTATTTCCTTTATTTTCACAAATGAAATGTCAATTAATGTCATTTTCCCTTTCCAAAGCCTTTTCCAATTTCCTTAGCCATAATAAACCAAATGAACACCCACACTAGGAAGCTTTGCCCAACATTAAGCTTGGAACAAGTGTCCCATAACTATGGCTATTATTCTGCCTTTATTGACTTTTATTACATGGAATTTTCACTAAGGTTGTTACAGTCCTTCAACCTTGAAGAGCTTAATCATCAACTAAACTACCTCCAATTATGAGTGCGAGTCATATGAATATTTCAACTTTTTCAATGCATCATGAGCATTTTAATTGGAATAATACGACGACTAACCTCTTCACTTATAGAAGAAACAATGAGGGCATAAGCTTTGTTGTCTTTATTCTCCCATATGGTTAGCTCTTTTTCTGATATGGGATTAACAGGTGCATTTTCTCCTTCTCCTTAACAGATGCATTCCAATAAGTCGTTAAGCATGAGGGTGTGCATGATCTTTCTTGACCATTCTTGGTAGTTTTCCTTACTAGTCAACACCATGCCAAGAATGGAGATGAGAGAAGACATCTCTACCAATAGTTTTGAGTCAGTGAGGTTGATACAAGCTTTAAAAAAATGTGCCTAGAGAAGTGCATATTTCTACAATTAACCGAATGCACAAACATGGAGGCATATGTTTTCCTTAAGGAAGAATGGGGGATTGTGCACTTTAATCATGACGTTGATTGATAAGTAGGAAGGAATATGTGTAAAGGAAAACAACAATGTCAAGGCAATTATAGTGTTGTATAAATACCTTTACAATCAGATGTACTCTACATATTTGTTCATTTATGATTATAGCAAATTCAGAGAAATCAAAATAATAATGTTTCCTTGCTCAAAGGTATAAATTACCTTCGAATGTCAGCTTCTGTAAAGAGGTAACCTTCTCACTCTCAAAACCGCTACCATGCCTTTTGTTACAAAATGTCCTCCAATGAGTAACTAGTGCATTGAACTTATCATTTGTGGCCTTTACCCCATGCCAGGAACACTAATTATAGATGTCATAATATTTTGTAGCAACCTAACTCGTCATTGTTAGCTGAATGTGGAATTTATTGTCTAAGAAGGGCTAAAGTGGAATTGGCTATGCAAATGATCTGAATTGGATCATTATATTGTTTTTCATCCATCTCGATGCATTTCGAGTGGAAAAAAGTGGAGGAATCAGTTCACGCAACCGCTTTTATTGGCAGAACCCATTTTGGAAAAACGGGGTTTGAAACCTTCCGCGAGTGTTTTGAGGCATCAAATGATGTTTTTTGGGGGTAAATATTTTATGCCTAAGCGTTTCACCTTTTCATGTTATTCTACACACAGAATTATTTCCAACGACGCAAGAATCACGTCAATTGGAGTTCGTATGCAAACGTTATGCCACTCAGAAGTTGACCTTCATGTTTTCACACCATAGTTCGGCAGGATGCCGCGTCAGCCCCATTATTCATGGAAAAGGGGCTAACCACATGTTTGTGATGTAAAAGACTCTATAAGAGTCTATTTTGTAACTCTAGTTAAGAGTTCATGTAGTCAAACTTAACCATTAGTAGGCTATCAAGCTGTGTTATAACCGAGCCATAAGGAGGAAGAGGCATTCCATCTTTCGAGAACATTTTGTTCCATAGTTGAGCAAAGATAGCCAGGAGAGATAGGAGGTAGAGCACACGGAGAGGATCTATGCACTGTAGCAACCCACATGCCACAAACATTACTTCTTTGTATCTGCAGCCATATTTTCAGACAGAGAAAGAGAGCGAAGTGACCTCATCTTCCAGCTAGGTCTTCTCCCGAAAGGGTTTCCTAGAGAGCATATCTTATGTATTAAGTGTGTGTGAGATTATTTTTTCGTTCTATACTTTTCTCTTTGATTTACTTTTACATGCATGCACTAATTACAGTTAATTTTACAGATCTATAAATTAAATAAAACTGTAATAATGTAGAATCTCAGATTTCAAATATAAAATTATCAGATATGTTGTGACAAGTTGTCCAGTGGAATATCCACGGAAGTTTATGGATCATTTGGTATCAAAGCAAGTTTCTTTGAGTATTTTGTGGAGATTGCAGGGATCTAGATTGATGAGGCCGAAAATCATAAAACCCTAATCATGGGCGACGAATTTGTAAACGAACCTCATGATCCTGCAGAGGTGAGGTTTTCGCGGATATAAACCACAATGTAAACCACCTCATCGCGGCCCTAAGCAATAAGCTAGGGATATTTGGAGAAGAAGTGGGTTCGAATGCAGAGGAAACATCAGAAGGGGGATCGGGAGATCAGGAAGACGCAAATAACCAACTGAAGAAAGAACCCGAAAATATCAACCCAGTTTGAGTACAGTGAACCAATCCCTGTTTAAAGTCGAAGAAAAAGTCGATATCAAGCCATACCATGACAAGATTGATGCTATGAAGTTGAACCACTAGTTGCAGCAACTATAAGTTTATTTCAATGTCCATCAGATCAAGGAAGGGCAGAAGATCTCATTCACGCGGCTAAAATTGGAGGGCCATGCACTAGGAGAGACACACAAAAACATTGAGGTTGGAGGGAGAACCTCCAGTGACTAAGTGGGAGGATTCCAAAACCCTCATTAAGTCATACTTTTATCCCATTGGGTACGTGGAAGACTAGTGGATCTGGTGGCATTACTTCAAGCAAAACCTGGGCCAAAGCATGCAGGAGTAACCACATAATTCAGAAAGATGGCTATAATGTTGGGTATCTCTCCAAAGAACCCAGATGTACTCCTCAAGTATTTGGGGGGTCTGCACCGCCATCTGCGTGAGCAAGTGATATTGTTCAAGCCCAAAATGGTGGATATGGCTTGTGTACAGGCACAGTGCCTAGAGAACATAGGTATGAAAAGAGCGCAATCAAGTGGATCGAAGCAAAAGGAGCAACAAGACGCTTCTAAGGATGGGAAGAAGAAGCAAAGAGGAGGAAAAGATAAAAAGATGACAACCACAACACACCAGTGTGAAGATCCTAGCAACCACTACAACATTGATGGCTATACAGAGGAGAAGTGCTAGAAGTTGCATCCAGAGCTAAACCTGAAGAACAAGAAGAAAGATAAGAAGAAGAAGAATCTCATGGCCATTGAGTCGAGCAGCCACATTGAAAATAGCTCAAACGTGGATGAGAATATCATCTGTACATCAGTATAGAAGGAGGTGAATCTGAGTAGCCTTCAACAACGGGAAGATAAAGAAATGACCAAACTCTTCCATGTAAAGATACAAGTCAAGAAGACAAAGATTGATGCTCTGTTTGACTCAGGATCGCAGGCAAATCTCATTGCAGCAGATCTAGTCAACAAGTTGGGCAAGAAGTTGGGGCTAGAAGTTCGTGATCATCCAAACCCATATCTACTGGGATGGGTAGATAAGGATGCAGAGTTGAAGGTAAAAAAATAATGCAAAATTAGATTTTCTATTAGTGTTGATTTTATTGATGAAGTAGATCTGGATAAGGTTCCCCTTGATGTGTGTGGAGTCGTGTTTGGGAGTCCATACATGTACATGCATGATGCACTATTCATGAGGAGAGATAACGAATATTGGCTCATCAAGGATGGAAAATCATTCATCATCAACACACACAAAGGCAAGTCAAAAATTTCATTGGTAAGTGCCAACCAGGCCAAGAAATTGATGAGTTCCAACATGAAGTACGTTTTATTGTTTTTAAATCAGATTGTAGAGGAGTCACTAAGAGGCAAGGAATCCCTAGAGGGGTGTACTAAGAAACACAAATAGCAATTGGAGGAGTTGTTATAGGCATACAAGGACGTGTTCCGAGAGCCTAAAGGGCTACCCCCTAAGAGAGAAGTGTAGGATGAGATCTAGCTATTGCCAGACTCCCCATTGCCAAATATTGGGTTGTACAAGCAGTCTGTTAGAAAATCAAGTGAGGTGAAGAAACAATTGCAACAGCTGTTGGAACAGGGTGTCATTCGACTGAGTACATCACCATGTGGGTCACCCATAATCATTATGCCAAAGAAGGATGGGACTTGGCGAATGTGTATAGATTATAGGGCATTGAATAAAATCACGCTCAAGAACAGATACCCCCTACCCAGGATAGACGATCTGTTAGATCAGTTACAGCAAGAAAATTATTTCACCAAGTTGAAGTTGAAGTCTAAATATCACCAAGTTCCAATCAAAGAAGAAGATACATGGAAGATCACCTTCGAAACCGGGCAAGGTTTGTATGAGTGGTTGGTTATGCCATTTGGCCTATGTAATGCACCAGCTACATTTATGAGATTAATGAATTATGTATTGTTCCCTTTTATAGATTCATTTGTTATTGCCTATTTGGATGATATACTGGTATATAGTGCTACCTGGGAGGATCATATTTCACATTTGACACATGTGCTGAAACATTGAAGAAACACTACCTGCTAGCAAATCTCAAGAAGTGCAAGTTTGCGCAACAGTCCTTGGTGTATTTGGGATATGTGATTGGTGTAGGAGAATTGAAGATAGATCCTTCCAAGATGGAGGCCATCATGAAATGGCCAGTGCCAACTAATGTTACTGAGGTTAGGAGTTTCATTGGAGCAACATAGTATCTGAGGAAATTCATAGCCTCATTTTCAGTGGCAGCAACATCTCTCCATGCCATAACATCAAGTGGCAAGGGTTTCCAATGGGGAAAAGGGAAGCAAAAGGCTTTCAATGACTTAAAGAAGAAGATCAGTGAAACACCCGTTTTAGAATTATCAAACTTGCCACGACCCTTTGAAGTGGATACAGATGTGAGTGGGTATGCTATGGGAGTTGTCTTGATGCAAGGAGGAAGGCTCGTTTGCTACCATTCTGAAGTATTTCATGGGGCAGTTCTTAACTACCCTACCTACGATAAGGAGCTCTATGCCATGGTGCAAGCTATGAAGAAGTGGAAGCACTATTTGATGGGAAAGGAGACAATAATCCACACAGATCACCAGTAGTTACAATACACGTGGGCCTAAAATAAGCTCCAACAGACCAAGCACTACAAGTGGATGGGGCTTTTACAGCAGTTTCATTTGGTGATCAAGTATAAGAAGGGCAGCAAAAAAAAGTTAGTCGATATGATTTCAAAGCCACCCACATCAAAGATTATAGCTTTAGGGACTTTATGCACATTCATCCATACACCCATGATGCATACATAGAGGTATATTCAGAAGATGAGGACTTCATGGAGGTGTATCAATAGTTGCAGAGTTAGAGACATGTGCACGATGGTGACAACACCGTTGACTACTATCTCTAGGATGGGTTGCTCGACATGTTTGATAAGCTATGTGTTCTTAAAGGTGAGCGTTTTTAGCTGATAAGAGAGGCTCACCCCTCCAAGGTTGCAGGGCACTTTGGTGTAGGGAAGACCGTGGCTAACTTGTAGAGGTATGTCTATTGGCCTAAGATGCAAGAACAAGTAGCTAGGTTCATAAGATGATGCATGCATTGTTGTACTAGTAAGCTTAGCAATAAGAAACATGTTATGTATCATCCCTTACCTATACCTACTCATCCTTAGGAAAGCATTTCCATGGACTTTGTGGGAGGTTTACCACCAACCAGGAAGGGACATGAATACATGTTCGTGGTAGTTGACAAGTTCAACAAGATGTGTGTTCTGATGCCATGTAAAAAGACCATCAGCGGGCAAGAAGCATCAAACTTGTTCGTTGGACAAGTCTGGGTACACTTTGGGATACCAAGGAGCATCATTTCAGACAAGGATACAAGATTTCTCAATCCATTCTAGACTACGCTGTGGTAGAAGATGGACACAAAGTTGAAGAGATATACAACATTCCATCTAGAAACAGATGGGCAGACATAAGTAGTCAATAGGACTTTGGTGAAGATTTTGAGGGGTTACAACCATAAGCATCTGAAGAACTGGGATGAAAATATGGTATATATACATCATTCTTATAACAGAGCAGTCCAAACTTCTAATGGAAAATCCCCATTTGAAACTTGTTTTGGATATTTGCCACCTTCATCTTTGGATATTGTATATGGGCAGCAAGGAGGAGTGAAGGAGGACCTTATAGGAGATGCTTTGAGGGATGAAAATTTTAGATAATATCAGGCAGATCCATCTACAGGTACAAGAAACACCGTAGAAGTCGCAAATGAAGTATAAGGCCATGTATGATCAACACAGAACAGAGAAAACATTCAAGGTGGGAGACAGAGTATGGCTACAATTGAACAAAGAGAGGTTGCATGGGCCCGGTAAGAAAGTCAAGGCTCTAAGGTATGGTCCATTTGATATATTGTAAAAGGTGGGTGATAATGCATATCGACTCAGTTTACCACCATATATGTGCATTTACTCAGTTGTAAATGTGGAGAATTTGAAACTCTAAAAGCCTTCCATGCTAGATTAGGAAGAGGAACATATCCTACCTTTTGTGGAGGATTTGGCACCAAATGCTCAGGCAGAGTTGATAGATATACATTTTTGTAGAAGAGGTCCAGAAATACAAGACAAGGGCAACAAGACCTTTGGCAAATTGGGTTGAAAGGACAATTTCCAAGTAAAGCTAAATGGTACACCAGAGAGAAGGTGGAGGAAAAATTTCCTCACCTCATTCAGTAAAAGCTTTTCGGGACCAAGAGCATCCCAAAATGGGGAGGTGTGATCTGAATTGGATCATTATATTATTTTTCATCCATCACGATGCATTTAGAGTGGAAAAATTGGAGGAATAAGCTCACAAAACTGTTTTTACTAGCGGGACCCAGTTTGGCAAAACGAGGTCTGAAACCTTTCGAGAGTGTTTGAGGCATCAAACAATGTTTTTTGGGGGTAAAAAATTGTTGCTTAAGTGCTGCATCTTTTCATGATATTCTACACACAGAAAACTTTCCAACGACACAAGAATCACGTCAATCGGAGTCCATATGCAAAAGTTATGCCACTCAGAAGTTGACCTTCCTGTTTTCACACCTATAGTTTGGGAGGATGCCGCATCAGCCCCATTATTCATGGAAAATGGGCTAGCCACGTGTTTTTGATGTAAAAGACTCTAGAAGAGTATATTTTGTAACTCTAGTTAGAGTTGATGTAGTCAAACTTAACCACTAATAGGCTATCGGGTTGTGTTATAATCGGGCCACTAGGAGGAAAAGGCATTCCATTATTTTGAGAAAATTTTGTTCCATAGTTGAGAAAAGGTAGACATGAGAGATAGGAGGTAGAGCACACAAAGAGGATTTGTGCACTGTAACAGCCCACAGACCACATATATTACTTCTTTGTATCTGAAACCATATTTCCAGACAGAGAAAGAAAGCGAAGCGACCTCACCTTCTAGCTGGGTTTTCTCCCGAAAGGGTTTCCCAGAGAGCATATCTTGTGTATTATGTGTGTGTGAGATTATTTTGTTGTTCTCTACTTTTCCGCTTTATTTACTTTTACATGCATGCACTAATTACAATTAATTTTACAGATCTAGAAATTAAATAAAAGTGTAATAGTGTAGAATCTCATATTTTAAATATAATATTATCAAATCTGTTGTGAGGAGCTGTCCAGTGGAACATCCACAACAGTTTACGGATCAACAAACATATGGATCTTCTCGAGGTCGATCACACGTTTAAGAAAACTCTCATTCTTGAGGCTTTGTTAATCTCATGGGGAAGCACCAACATCGAAAAACACAATGCCAACTCATGGAGAAGCACTAGGTTGGAAAGGAAGGGACAATTAGTTTATTCCTTACGAACAAACTTAGCATTAAAACACTTAACTAGGTTTCTTTGTAAAATAGAATCAATATAAAATCCTTCTAGTATAAGGAAGACTAAAACTAACCCTACAAAACGATTATAGTGGTAGTGGAAATTGACAGTCAATGCTGAGGTGCAAAATGCGTGGAGAGAGAGCACAATGTAGAGTACTAGTCAAGTAGCCTAAAGCTATGATTCAAGTAGAGTGTGGAATGAGCATCGAGTAGAGAGTCCAATGTGAATAGTAACATCTTGCTTTGCATAATCACACCTGATAAGGAATGGTTCAACATTGAGCAGAGAAAACGGCTGGAAAGAGATGACAAAGAGCATTAGGTTTCTAAGGCCCATGACAACAATGAAGGAGATACGCTAACTAGAGCAGGCAATGCCTAGACTTAGAACCTTGAACCTACACTTTAATACCATGTCAAGCTAGGATTTTTAACTCTTGAAATTGTGATTTGAATTAATGTGATCATGATTATATACATGAAGTGGAGTGACCTTTGGGATTCATATTCCAATGTCTCTGCTTATTCTAATTGTTCAAATTTCTCTATTTACATGTTTATAGATTTATGCTCGATCTCTGAGGATTAGGTATCTAACACCTAAATTAGAATACAATTGTATTTCCATCAATTGGATCTACAAAACCACGGGTAAAACCACCACAAGCCCAAAAACTATTAAAAGCAATAACCATATGTCAAAAATTGCCAAAAAATGGACGCAAAAAATTGGTGGCAAACCCTTGTGAAACCTTATGCGTGTGGTGTATGTAAATCACACATGGGGTTAGTCGTGCAAAGAACATAACACATACCCAACAATTAGTATAGATCCTTTGGTGTAGATCCATTGACATTCACTCAGAGACATTTTGATCCTTCCTAAATCTATATGCATTTCAAACTAGAACAAACAACAAGAGGAACAAGAGACCTCCATTGCTCAACATTGGCTAGGTAGATAGAAATGTGATAGACAATGCCTCAAAAAACTAGGGATGTGATTGTGTAACGCCTCACTCCATATTTACCCACTTTAACCTGCTCACTAGGGTAAACATGAGATGAGAGTTACTATGCGCGATTCGATTTCCAAGATGCACTTGTGGAAAATGGGGTCCACATGTCCAGAACTGACTACAAACACCCAGTGGATCATGATCATGCTATTATCACACATGATCATACTGTTATCAACCTCCCTTGACCCAACATTATTTCTTTTCAGTTTTGTTTCCTTAAATTTCACACAACTTTCTATTTTTGGCAATTTTTCAGGTTCTAAACTTCTGAGGCCGTTTTGAGGGCCTAAAAGACATTTTCAGGGAAAACAAAAAGACTAGAAAAGTGACGAAATTTGTTTCACAACTTTTTTTCTCGGCCTCCTCATGGAGATCTTCGAAAAAAGGTATTATGATAGTTAAACAAAGATCGTAAGCCAAATTTACGACCTTGAGAAATTGGAGGTCCCAATTGCTCATTTATATAAACACTTTGTGTACATAGTACTTGTAGGTTATAAATACATATATGTTCACTAATTCAATATGATCACAAGAGAATAATCAAGAAGGCTCAATTCTCTCTCAAGGTAGCTACAACAACACTTGTTAGCCCATGCATTCATCAACCATTCAATAACTTATCAAAACATGTCAAGAGCCATAGATAGAATACATCATATAACCAACATATGACCAACACATAAACAAAATGAAAACCATGGCAACTCAACCATAACATCGCCAACATAACCACCACAAGTATATATGAATCACAATAGAATAATACCTCTTATTAATATATGAAAATACCAACCAAGTCAAGGACTTCCACGTACCACCCAATCGTAACCAAATCTCTCTTTAAACCAATCACCCTCGTGCCATATTCCAAGCATGAATGTGGGATCTCATGGAATAAACCAATACAAAACTAAACCAGGGCTTCTAGAGGCCAAACCACCTCAACCCTCAACCATAGTGATTCCAGCTCTATGGTCAGACATCATTGACACCAACAAGATTGGTCTCTACCCAAGTTGTCCAGGACTCCAGGAACTAGTGCCTCAACCCACATCCTTTCAGGGCTCTAGAGCATTTGTCCAACCCAGCTCCAGGGACTAGTAACTCAATGCACCAAGGGCTCCAGAGCATTTGTCCCAACCCAAGCTCCAGGGACTGGTAACTCAACCCAAGTTGTTCCAGGGCTTCTAGAGCATTTTTTTTCCAACCCATAGTCACAAGGAACATGAGCATCAATACAAAAAAGAAGAAGTGGAAAACCCACAATGCCATGGCTATCTATGAAATGAAAAGGCAAGGCCAAAACCACTGCCAATCCAGGCAAATCTCCATGCCAATGACAACACATAACTAGAAAATCACATGCATATACCATGCATCCATAAATGAGCAAGGAAATCACACATGCAACTTGTTACCTCCAAATAAATCTGACTGTAACTGTTGATCCTACTATTCCCTTGTGCTTTCCTGCTTCCCTTTGTCTTCTTTCTCCAATCCAAGTGAATACTAGAGTGCTCCAAGAATGCTCCAAGATTTCTTTAAGTGTGCAAGAGTATGAGAGAATGAAATGAGAGCTCCAAAACTGAACTGACTAAAAGCTAAATCAACAAAAGTTGTGAACTAATCCTCAAAAGTTTTGTTTTGTTTTGTATTTTTGTTTTTTGTTTTTATCTTTGTGGCCTCTATTTTCTTCATTTCACTTTAATTTCCCTTTCATGCAAATTTATGTCTCTTCACCTTCATTTTCTCGTATTTTCTTTTATTTTCATGAATAAAATGCCAATTATTGCCTCTTTGCCTTTGTCAATTTCCGCAGCCATAAATAATCCACAAGTGATGCCCACTAAAGTGTTTTGCCCAACATTCAACTTGGAATACATGTCCCATGACCTTGGTCTTATTTTATTTACATGGAAAATAAACCAGGGGTTGTTACAGATTGATTGGGTTAACTAGTACTCCTTTAAACTAATATGAATATTTAGGTATGAGGGGATAATGGAGAAAGGTAATTGACTTCCCATTTCAAATTTGCATACCATTGCAATGTTCAATTTCTAAAGTTTTAGAGAGCAATAGTTATAGCAATTGTTATGTAGTGTAATTTTCTTGATAATTAAATAAAGGAACACTTTAGTTAGGTTGTGATGTTTTCTATGGGGTTCTAGACTCCCTTTCGTAGGCCCCATTCAAGGAGAGAGTCCAAAACATTCCTTTGTTAGTTTGCTTATGTTTTCATGATTAATTTGTAGATTATTCACTATTTGTTTTCAGTAAACTGTATTCTCAACAATTAAGTTAAATGTAACATTCCTAGTTGATAGATTTTATGATGTTTTCATTTATTTAGATTACAATAACTATTGTTTTGAGTTATGGGATCTAAACTCTCCATCCGTATCATCTTTATTACTATGATTATCTCTACACTATGATATATGAGCAATTGTTAACAATTTCCTTTTTTGTATGATTTCCTTTGATTTACATTCCCTTAAAACTAAGATTACTATACTTGATTTATGGTAAACCATAAGAAGAGGAGGTTACCAAAGCCAATATCCTGGAGTAAATAGGATGGAGAGTGGATGATTTGCCCGAGGTTGGTTATTTGCTTTAGCTATAACATCGTTAATATATTAGATTATTGTAGTTTGCATACGTAGTGCATAACAACTTTTAAGCAATGCACACCGAGATTGATGCTTTAAGTGTGTTCTCAATATTCCTTGACGTTTTGTTGTTAATGTAATTTCTTAGCCCATTGAAAATATTGAATGAATGATTGTGAAAATCAGGCTTTAATTTCTCTTTTTACCATTTCCTTTAACACCATTTTCTCTAATATTCAAACTTAGTTATTTTGTAATCACACTACAATATTTTAAGTAAGGAAGACATTCATCGGTAAAAAGATGATGCTATAACAATGGCATCTACAATTATTTCCATCTTTAGAGTTTAGGTTGCGATTTTTTTTGTTGTGTAACTTTTGGTGGCCCAAAAAAAACACTTGTCCTATATTTGTGCTCCCATTCCATTTCTTCAACAACATGATGGTTAACTTTAGGGATACATTTTTTTTTTTTTTTTTTTTTATAAATCCACAAAAAATCACAAATTCTATTCATAAAAAAGAAAAAAGAAAACGATAATTTTTCCTTTTATGTTGAGCTTTTACTTGTGGACAAGTTTCTTACAAATAACATGTTGATCACAATACCAACACCTAAAGACTATGTTTTCATAGTCTAAACTTTGGATCCATTTGTTTTTCTTTTGTTTTGTTTCAATGACAATTTATGGAGAAGAACTTTATTAAGGTTGATCTCCACATAAATACGAGTATATGTAAATAATCCCTACTAGGTCCTCTCAAGACCATACTTTAAGTTGTCCATTATGTTTCCTATATCTTTAAACATTGATGGGTGGTAAAAGGGAATAAGCATAATGAGAAGTCCAACCTAAACCAATGTTTTGGATACCACCATGGTAGTGGGATCAAATTTTAGAAATTGTGGGACAACAATGAGTCAAGTTGTTCCCCAAAACCAAGGTTCATCCTCAAATCATTTTATGGGAATCATCATGCATGTAAAATTAAATTACAAGGAAGCATTTAAAAGACAACAAAATCTCAATGCATGGTCTAGTTATTATAGATTTATTGGTGTAGATTTGTTGTTTGTGGTTGGAACCCATTAAAACAACATATTATTGCCTCAAATTCAAGTAATAAAAGTAACTAATTTACCTCATAATGCTTAGCTTCCAAAGTTTGCACCTCATCCATTTCTCAATATATATGAGCTTAGCATAATCAAACATTGAACTATTGCAAGAGAAACCTTGGAGTGAGTAATAACCTTATAAGAAACTAGTTTAGATGATGACACCCCAAGTCCCACTATTTCTCCTCACAAACAATTGGAGACATTTCGGGATTATAAATCTCTCATTGTGTAAATGAGCCCTGACACTTTCCATGTCTTTAATCTTCTTTAGATCCACCCTCATCCTATTGATCCACTAAAAAATCTCTAGAGATACACAACTGTTAAGATCTTCTCCATAAATATATATGAACTTGGCATAATCAAACGTTGAACTATTGCAAAAGAAACCTTGGAGTGAGTAATAACATTATAAGAAACTAGTTTAGATGATAACACCCCAAGTTCCACTATTTCTCACAAATAATTGAAGACGTTTTGGGATTATAAATCTCTCATTGTGTAAATTCTTCCCTGACACTTTCCATATCGTTAATCTTCTTTAGATTCACCCTCATCCTATCAAATCTGCTTTGATCCACTCAAAAATCTTTAGAGATGCACAACTCTTAAGATCTTCTCCATAAACTCTTAAAACATCCCATACGTACTTGGATTTTGAAATACATGATTAAGAAAAAAGAGCTTTGCAAACATTACATAGTAATTTACCTATAAAAGCTTTGGAAACATAACAAAGTAATTTACCTATACTAAGTTCATTGGTTAATTAGTAGTAAAACTTATCCCCCATTTGAGAAGCAAATCACTTCAAAAGTAACTCATTAACTATTTTAAATCCATGTGCATTGTATCTCACAAACATGTATGTATAGATGGGAGAGTCTTAAAGATCTGAGAAACCTGCGTATCAGTGTGCTCGGCACTGGTAAGAACCTCAAGTGGCCAGATCTATTAGCAGTCAGTCAAGTTTGTATATGAGTCGTTTCTGTATATTCTGAGGCAGAGCCTATCCATTGCCAGGTAGCCTTCGGTATTGCTTGATCCATTGTGATCGGCATAAAGCCCAATAACTGTAACGATAGTCAATCTCTGATAAAGAATTCTCTCTGTAATCTCTGATTTGTAACCTGAATCCATTCTGAGTAATAATATGAGTATACATTTCCGCATTTGAATACCTGTGCGCATTTATCATTGTCTGTTGTGGTAGTAGTTGTCTTGCAATCTTCATTCGAAGTTCACAGGAAGTTCATTAGGGGTTCGCCAAAGGATCGAAGGGACGCCAAACCGTTGTTAGGCGAGGAAGCCGTGTGTTGAGGTCACAGAGCGTGAAAGATCTAAGTAGGTTCGCACTAAGTTCACCACTGGTTCACCAGGAGTTGTTTTGCAAAGACAGACAAAGAGACGCAGCAAGGCCAAGAGTCAGAGCAAGCTTGTGACAGAAGCCCCTGCTGAGAAATTTGGTATCAGAGCCAGTAACGTCTGGTTCAAGAGGTCGGTATTTTAATCATCACTCATATTAGTAATGGATTCATTTAGGAAGTCTGTTTCCTTCCGTGAACTAGAAGAGAGATAATCATCCGCATAAGAAAACCCTCTTAGAGATATGTTTGCATCAAGTTCTAGTCGAGTCTTAAACCAAGCAGAAATTGAATATGAAGAGTCACAACATTTTGCTCGCTGGCAATTACCTGCTATCTCATCCTCAAAAGTTTATGATGATTTGTTTGTATTTCATTTAAAAGCCGCAACTAGAATTAGTATTAAAGAATCCATAAGTTAGAACTCTGACAATATCTAGCCTATCCCTTTATTGGATCCTAAAGCCATACAGGCCAAGGCTAAAAGATTGAAAACAAAATATCTGCATTTGGGGTGTATCAGAATTGGAATCAACCCTTTAACTCATCAAGGGTTAAATACTTTTGTGTTAGCCACTGTCCGTGATCTTACCCATAATAAGTGTATTGATTCCCTGATTGGCGGTATAGTTGCCCCTTTATCTTATGGCCCTGTCTATTTTGACTATTATCGTAACTTTCCAATTTATGTCTTCGATGAAACCATTGATCAGATCCTGCAGCTACAAATCCAAACCACAGGATTTGATATGCATCAAAAAAGACATAACATAGCCATATAGTCCAGGGGATGTTTTCGGCATACTAATACCTTATGGCCAGCAATAAAACACACTCCCAGTTGTGAATCTAAATCTAGTATTGTTATTCTTACTGATTCGAAGAATCAGAAAATAGAGCATCAAACTATTAGGTGGGAAGACCTCACTTTTCCAGAACACTAGGTAGTAAATAATCCCAAGCCTCCCGTTCCAAAAAGAATAACCTCTACTGACATAAGAGAAAGCCAATCTTCTGCAGTTTTGTCTTTCCCCAGAAGATCCACTATTGGTTACAGAGGTATTGAGAAAGCTTGTAAAAGTTCCAAGTATTACAGAGATCCTGCCATTGTTGATACTGCATGTTCTAGTTCCACTTCCTATAAACATATTTCTCTTTTTGAGTTTGCCCAGATTGTAAATTTCAGTTCTTTAGAAGTTACTTATCCAAAGTGTAGAACTGCTGTAAATTTATGTATGCTTGTTGAATCTGTCATTCATGAAAATCGCCATCCCACGACGGGACAAGCACCTCCTTCCACTTCGGTAAATCCATGCTCAAACCCGAAATGTTCAGACATACCTTTTCCACATGAGCCAGAGTTTGACCATGTCTTAATGATGCATGAGATTATCACTCTTGAGGGAGAAGATCCTCGATTAACAGAGATGTTCAGTGTCATGAGGCCAGCTAAACCCAAATATGACCTAGGATATCTTGAGCAAGCCAAAGGTCTGATTCCAGCTTGTAGATTTGGTCCCTTTCCGGATGACTGTAAAAAACCTGCAGTCATGGAGATGCACAAATTCTTTTCTCTCATGTCTGGTTGCCTAAAATCAGAAGTAAGTTCCCAGTGGATGAAATCTATGCTTAATTGGGACTTATTTACAAATCCAGAAGCAGAAGAGTTTGGCATGAGCCATACTATTGATGAGAAAAGAAAATTAGCTGAAGATTGGAAACATTATATGGAAGTTAATAATTCATGGATTTCTTTCTATGAATGGAAGAAAAATGTTTCCCCTATGAATGTGTTAATTGGTTCATCGTCTTCCTCTTCAGTTAATAAACATGCTTGGACTGCACTGGATGGTACCAGAATAGAGACCCCATCTACATTTCCTCCATACAGAGGAATTATCATTGGAGAAAATCAGAGTGCAGCGAAGGCTATTCCTTTGGTGCAGAAAGATGAAACACTCAAATATGAGGTGCCTAAGGCATCCATCTGTTTTGACAGCCACTGTATCAATCTGAAGTTTGTAGTTGCAGATATCCCTGTTGATTGCATCATAGGAAACATTTTTCTAGCAGATGTTGAGCCGCATGGTTCAACAAGAATGAAAGGTAATAAAAACTGGATATTTTATATCTGTTCCTACTTCAAAAGGAACATCAAAGAGGATATAAATGCCATATATCTCTAATCCTCGTGTCTCAAAAATGGTCCAGACTGTCCAAAACCTAGACAAAGCAGAAGCCAGATTATCAGATCTGAAATATCTGAAATCTAAACTTAGAATTGAAGAACAGCTTAGAGATCCTCAGATCAAAAGAAGAATTGAGGATTTAAAGAAGCAGATAGAAGATGGATGTTGCTCAGAAGAACCGAATGCATTCTGGCATAGAAAGCAGCATACAGTAGAACTCCCATACAAAGAAGGATACACAGGGACACCATGCAAAAGAAGAGCCATCCCCATGAGCAAGGATTATAGAGATCTATGTGAAAAAGAGATCAAGCAGCTCCTGGACAGGGAGCTTATCAGAGAATCTGACAGTCCCTGGAACTGTTATGGATTCTACGTCAGCAAGAGAACCGAACAAATCAGAGGCATCCCAAGACTAGTAATAAATTTTAAACCTCTGAATTCTGTTCTTGCAGATGACACCTATCCTATACCCCATAAAGGTGATTTGATAAGTAGGATAGTCGGTGCTAAGATTTTTTCTGAGTTTGATATGGAAGCAAGATTTTGGCAAGTTGCCATTGCAGAAAAAGATAAGTTTAAAACTGCTTTCAACATATCAGCAGGCCACTATGAGTGGAACGTCATGCCTTTTGGATTAAAGAATGCACCATCCAAATTCTAGAAAGTAATGGACAAGATCTTCAAGCCATACTTTGATTGGCTTATAGTGTATATCGATGATGTTATGATATTTTCCAAGAACATCCAAGATCATTTCAAACATGTGCATACTTTCAAACAGTTGGTTAAGCATAATGGTCTTGTTCTGAGTAAAAAGAAGATAGAAGTCTTCCAGACTACTATCAAGTTTCTTGGCCACACCATCTCCAATAGCCAAATCTCCCTGCAAAAGCATGCATTGGATTTTTTGCTGACAAATTTCCTGATATTATTACAGATAAGAATCAGTTGCAGAGATTCTTGGGATGTTTGAATTATGTCAGTAATTTTTTTCAAGACTGTGCTACTGACAGGAGTGTGTTGAACAAGAGACTTAAGAAGAATCCACCAGAATGGACAAAAACTCATATCAAGGTTGTTCAGAACATTAAAGCCAAGGTAAAATCTCTTCGTATATTGTATGTTGCAAATGATAATGCATTCAAAATTGTCGAGACAGATGCAAGTAATATTGGATGGGGAGGAATCCTCAAACAAAGAATTGGCGACACTGAACAAATTGTTCAGTATGCATCTGGGACTTGGAATGCAGCTGAGCATAATTATTCCACCATTGAGAAAGAGGCTAAAGCTGCATGGAATTGCATCAACAATTTTGATGTCTACCTTATAAACAAACAGTTCTTGCTCAGAACTGATGCTTCAGCTCTCCAGAAGGTCTTAACTAAAGACATCAAAAAGCCAGGTGAGGCTAAATTCGCCAGATAGCAAGCACAATGAACAAATCTCTAGAGAAGCTTTCAAAGCTTCCTGATAAAAAGTCCATCTGCAGCAAATATGGACTTACAGTTGATGACCCATTGGTCAAACGGAGGAAAGCAAAGAAAAAGGCCAAAAATGAATATAAACAGAAATTCAGAAGCTACACAGATCGAAGGAAGAATTCTCAGCAATCTAAAGGCCTCTCCTCCATAGCCAAAAAAGGCTACTACAGGTATATCCCCAGAACTCATTATTATAGACCTTCTGACATTCATCTCTATGCATCTAAACAGGAGAAATGGAACAGCCTAACTTGCTGGCTGTGTGGTAAAACTAGACACACATCTTCACGATGTCCAAAAGGAGAAGAGTCTAAGCGAAACCGAGGCAAAAAATCTCAAGCCTCGGTTCAAAGGGGAAAACAAGTCAAGCAAGAAGGAAAGGGATCCATGCAATGCATGAAACATGGTTCCCATACTCACAAAACAAAACGCTGTCCGAATGTAGTAATAAGAGAACTAGCTCAGCAGCACCAGTTTGAAGAATCATCTTATGATTCTTTTAGTTCTTCATCACTTGAAGAATTACAAGCACATATACAAGAAAGTTCAGATTCAAAAGCTTCATCCTGTTCTTGTCCCAGATTTGAAGAATGTGCTTGCCAGATAAATTATGATTCTGATTTAGAATCATATAGTGAATCCAGTTCTGAAGAATTCAACTTCAGACCACAAAAAGAAAAGATCTTAATGGCTGCAACGGAAGAAGATGAGATAAAAATCTTATCTCAAATCAGAGCAATAGAAGATGGTGAAATTAAAAACAGGCTAACTGAAGACTTTATGGACTAGCTCAAATCCAATACTCCCAGAAGCTCAGGTAAGAAGCCATTGTTTGTTGATGCTTCTTTTGATAGAAATACTAGATCTTTTCAAAGACATCAGAATAAACCAGACAAGGTGCGTTCTTTCACCTTAGGGGAAGTGAGTTGAGAGATTCATAATATTAAATTTGAGATTTCTGCTCTAAAGTCTCAGATTACAGAAATAAAGAAAGGAAAACAGGTGGTAGAGAAAGAAGAAGAAGAAAGCGTCCATCCATGGGACACTACTGAATACACCAATCCAAATATTGAAGTTTTTGAGGGAAGGAAAGACCCTGTCTATGGGTTCAAAGAAATGAGGCTCCTAGCTATCTCCTACCAGCAACGCCATGTCAGAGTAAACATATGTATTAAGGGTGAAATGTTTGAGCTCACAACACTCCTTGACTCAGGAGCTGATGTAAACATCCTTAATAAGAAAATCACGCCAGCTAAATATTGGGTCTATGCAAAAAGAGATGTAGTAAGATTGGGCAATAAACACTCAAATATGAGGTGCCTAAGGCATCCATCTGTTTTGAAAGCCACTGTATCAATCTGAAGTTTGCAGTTGTAGAGATCCCTGTTGATTGCATCCTAGGAAACATTTTCCTAGCAGCTGTTGAACCACATGGTTCAACAAGAATGAAAGGTAATAAAGCTAGATATTTTATATTTGTTCCTACTTCAAAAGGAACATCAAAGAGGATAGAATTGCCATATATATCTAATCCTCGTGTCTCAACAATGGTCAAGACTGTCCAAAACCTAGACAAAACAAAAGCTAGATTATCAGATATGAAATATCTGAAATCTACACTCATAATTGAAGAACAACTTAGAGATCCTCAGATCAAAAGAAGAATTGAGGATTTAAAGAAGCAGATAGAAGATGAATGTTGCTCAGAAGAATCGAATGCATTATGGCACAAAAAGCAGCATACAGTAGAACTCCCATACAAAGAAGGATACACAGGGAGACCATGCAAAAGTAGAGCCATCCCCATGAGCAAGGATTATAGAGATCTCTGTGAAAAAGAGATAAAGCAGCTCTTGGACAAGAAGCTTATCAGAGAATCTGACAGTCCCTGGAACTGTTATGGATTCTACGTCAACAAGAGAGCCGAACAAATCAGAGGCATCCCAAGACTGGTAATAAAATTTAAACCTCTGAATTCTGTTCTTGCAGATGACACCTATCTTGTACCCCATAAAGGTGATTTGATAAGTAGGATAGCCAGTGCTAAGATTTTTTCTAAGTTTGATCGGAAAGCAGGATTTTGGCAAGTTGCCATTGCAGAAAAAGATAAGTTCAAAACTGCTTTCAGCATACCAGCAGGCCACTGTGAGTGGAATGTCATGCCTTTTGGATTAAAGAATGCACCATCCAAATTCTAGAAGGTAATGGACAAGATCTTCAAGCCATACTTTGATTGGCTTATAGTGTATATCGATGGTGTTCTGATATTTTCCAAGAACATCCAAGATCAATTTAAACATGTGCATACTTTCAAACAGTTGGTTAAGCATAATGGTCTTGTTCTGAGTAAAAAGAAGATAGAAGTCTTCTAGACTACTATCAAGTTTCTTGGCCACACCATCTCTAATGGCCAAATCTCTCTGAAAAAGCATGCATTGGAATTTGCTGACAAATTTCTTGATATTATTACAAATAAGAATCAGTTGCAGAGATTCTTGGGATGTTTGAATTATGTCAGTAATTTTTATCAAGATTGTGCTACTGACAGGAGCGTGTTAAACAAGAGACTTAAGAAGAATCCACCAGAATGGACAGAAACTCATACTAAGGCTGTTCAGAACATTAAAGCCAAGGTAAAATCTCTTCCTATATTGTATGTTGCAAATGATAATGCATTCAAAATTGTTGAGACAGATGCAAGTAATATTGGATGGGGAGGAATCCTTAAACAAAGAATTGGCGACACTGAACAAATTGTTCAGTATGCATCTGGGACTTGGAATAAAGCTGAGCAGAATTATTCCACCATTGAGAAAGAGGTTAAAGCTACGTGGAACTTGTAGAAATTTTGAATAATTTAACACATATTCAACAGAGATTATCCTGATCATGTACTATTGTGGAAAACATACACAATACATAAGCTCCTCT
>APFE030314427.1:0-22416 GCA_000404065.3 Pinus taeda | reverse complement strand
ATAAGCATCCCAGCAAAGTATTGACTGCTTTAGCATTTGTTTCATATTTCTTCTTTTCGGCCACATCTGTAGGAGTAGTTGAAGGAAAAGTGTAGGCTGTCTCTATGATATCCCAAACATCCGTACTAAGAGATTGAAGATATGCAGTAACTCTTACCTTCCAATAATTGAAGTTTGTCCCATCAAAAATCGTTGGCCTGATAGATGCTTCCCTCTCATAGTTGCTCATGATGAAAGATCTTCCTTCAAGCGATCAAGCTTTTTCAGAAGGACCTGCTCTGATACCAATTGTTGGAAATAATACTGAGAGGGGGGGTGAATCAGTATTATCAAGTCAAATAATTCTTTTCAAAAACCAAATTGTATATGCTACTTCAGTTAATTCAACACACGTATATACGCAACTATTCAGAAGTAAAATCACGTATACAGAGCAAACCTTCAATTTACTTAAACTTTCAGATGGTGATTGTTAATCTGAGATGCAACATCAAATAACTAGTAACCAGAGACAGTAAAACAGAGCAAAAAGACAATCACACATAAGAACACCAGATATAAGGTGGAAACCCAATGTGGGTGAAAACCACCTACTGCAATTTGTCTCTATCTTTCTTTACTTAGAAAACTTCTGTTTACAATGTACTGGTGCAGTCCTTTACCAGTACGCAGGCTGCAACCTGTAGAGAGCTACAACTCTCTCTCCTTTTCCAGCTTCTCCTGGAAGGGAGCTACAACCCCCTTAGCTTTTGTACTAGTCAAGATACTAGTACATAGGTTCTGACCTACAGAAGGCTACAACCTTCTCTTTCTTCCAGGGACCACGTTTCATCAATTTTCAAACTGGATCCATGAACATCAAATAATCATCAAGAATCAACCAATCTCCTTTTCACAAATTAGATCTGAATCAAGTAGATATTCTTCTTACAGCTGTACCCAAAACATAGTACCAGAAACCATACACCAGAAAACAGAACCCAGAACATAGCAACAATAGTCAGAAGCAGCTAGATCACAACTTAGATTATATATGCTATTTCAACAGCCTGAAACTAGCGTGCATACGCTTCTGTGTATGGGACAACCTGCGTATATGCTCCTTTACTTCACTGAAACTGCGTGTATACACATCTTCACCTTACTGAACCTGCGTACAGATCTTATGAAGGATAATTCACTCTTTCATCTATTCAATCACTAATTAACCCAGAATATCAGATAGATCAAGCAAGCGTCATATCTAGCAGATCAAAATCATACAAAGATACTATCATTCAAGCTTAAAGATTATGAACCATGAATAGAACTTATCCTCCTTTTGTGCTAATGTTCCTTCTTCATTTAGATCCAGATCTGCACCATTACCAATATCCCAGCTCTAGCACTTTATCAGATGTTCAATAATAATTCAGATCATTATTTGCCACATGATCTCCTTCCTCTTTTATAGTCTTTAGGCCTTCCTGAATACCATGGTCCAAAACAATAACATTTCAATACCATGAACCTAAACTGGGGATCAACACATTTGCCGAGATGCCTTGGTCCGAAACATAGGTTCAAATTCCAAGGACTAACTACCATGGACCAAAAATATGATCCCCAACATATACGCGCTTTTGTAATGTATAACCCACGTGTATACGTGCCTTTGTCTAGATGAACCTGCGTATATGTTTTTTTTTCTTCTTCTTTTTTCTGCGAGCCTGAACTGAGATCTGTTACCAAAGAGAGTTGCCATCAAGGGCAACACCTGTGCCATAGCTCCAAACCTGTGCCATAATGCCAACAAATTCTGTTAAGAATGAAGAATCAACCCTTCTGTTTTTTAGAAAAACTTCATATTTGCATCTGTTTAAAATTTTAAGCATTGGTCATCCACTTAAAATCAAAAACATTACTTTAGAGTCTTTGGCATAGTACCTTAGCCTAGGACTGTCTACAAAGGACAACGAGGTGGAAGAACCAAGGATACAATGGAAATAAGATGAGAATATATGAAAGAATATTCAAAAACTATAGGAGGACCCTGATGTAGTAGAAAAATTTACTTGGAAAAATTATTTTCTATGGCAACAAGATCACCTATACTCATGTAAGAATCATCAACTTAAACATAAGATCCTAATGGAATTACACACTTTTCCTATGGGAATTCATTCAAGGTTCTTGAAGACATACCATAGTATCAAGAAATATTTCTTCTTTGGGAATGTCTTAAAGCATATGTGCAAAAATTTGTGGCGGAATGTGTGGTGTTCCAACAAAATAAAGGAAAGACTATCAAGACCCTAGGGCTCCTTCATCCATTAGCCATACCAAGCTAGTGTTGGGAAAAATTTTCAAAGGATTTTTATTATAGGTTTACCCAAATTAGAAGGAAGCAGTGTTATTATGGTAGTGACAGATCTAATGAAAAATTA
The DNA here is from genome assembly GCA_000404065.3 of Pinus taeda. NCBI lineage: Eukaryota > Viridiplantae > Streptophyta > Pinopsida > Pinales > Pinaceae > Pinus > Pinus taeda. Next base: position 19,990 of record APFE030314427.1, on the reverse strand, counting down.
TGCCCACTTTTTCTCTCTTTCTCATCCTCTTAAAGCAAGTACTGCGGAAAAAAACTTCATGGAAACAATCCAAAAGCTACATGGAATACCAAAGATTATTATAAGTGATAGAGATCCAATTTTCACTGGATTATTTTATCATTTGGGTACTCAATTGGCTCACAACACATCTTACCATCCTTAATTTTATGAGCAAAATGAGTTGTGAATAAATGTTTAGAAGGATATCTACATTCCTTTACATTTGTTAAACAAAAAAGAAAGGGTCAAATGGTTTCCCTTCACAAAGTGGTGGTAGAACACATCATTCCATAATTCATTAGAAATGTCACAATTTATGGAACTTTATGGATCTTATCCTCCATCCATCCCATCACCGTTGAAAGAGACTATAAAGGCTAAATTAGTAGATGACCATATCCAACACCAAAAAGAGGTTCTAAAACTATGAAGGGTAACCTAGTTATGGCACAAGATAGGATGAAACAACAAGCAAAGTGACATCACAATGAAAGTGAATTTTAAGCAAGGGATTGTGTATTTGTGAGACTATAACTATACAAACCGATGTCCCTCAACCAACAAAAGAAGGACAATAAATTAGCTTTGAGGTATTATGACCCATATAAGGTGTTAAAAAGGATTGGAAGTATGGCCTACAAATTGGAGTTGTCTCCATTTTCATGTATACATCCAGTCTTCAATGTTTCTTGCATAAAGAAGGTCATCGATGACAAGATCCCAGTCCAAACTCTTCTACCAAGTATTAATGAAGAAGGGAATATAATACTAGAACTGGAAACAATTTTGGAAACAAGGGCTAAGAAGTTGAGAAATTGAGCAATTATTGAGTATCTCATAAAATGGAAGAACCTAACAATGGAAGAAGCGACATGGGAAGATGAGTTTTTCATGTAGAAACACCCACAGATAGTCAAGTGTCGAGGACAACACTTATTTGAAGAGGAGGGGCATGTTAAGCCCTATATAAGCCCCGTGTTAACCCAAAAACTCCTCATTAAGCCTTAGATATTAAGTGATTAAATTTCTATTCTTATATTGTTATGTAGGCTAGAACCCCTTATGGTGCCATTCTATTATAATTGTATCATTTTTCTCTTGTATATATACTAAGGAGACCTTAGGATCATCAACTATTGTCTTGTTCATCGTATTTATTGTATAAGGAGGTTTCCCCCTCTAAGTGGACTATAATTATTGGTTTCTTATCACATTTAAGGAGAAAGGATGATAACAATTGATGTCTCTTATAGGTTGGTGCCTACAAAGAACTATTATATAGAGAAGTTTTGTTTTTTTTTTCTCCTAGAAGGGTTTCCACTTATATCTTGTTTTTCATGAACCACTTATGATATTATTTTCTTATGGTTCTCGAATGTTTAAATAAGTAAAAATTATCTTACTAATTCAACCGCCTCCCTCTAGTATAAGTGTGAATTCAACAATTGATATAAAAGGGGGTTGCTTTGAAAGAAACCTAACCATTGGAAGGAAGATATTAGAGGGACCATGGCCAGTTAGGATGGTTCTCTCACAAATAATGCTCCATTATTTGATGGAACAAATTATGCTTTTTGGGGGGTAATGAAGAGGACTGATCTAATGTCTCTTGGATTTTAAATTTGGCTACCTGTAGTGGATGGTTATAAAGCTCCAACAAATCCTCCATTTTATCAAATGGTAAGAAGGCTCATGTAAAATCCATAAATTCCATCTAGTGTGGCCTATCAAAATCATAGATTATCATGGTAATGCATTATGAGTTTGCAAAAGAAATTTGGGACAAGATTCAAAACAACTATGAAGAATATGAAAAGTTAAAAAAGGTAAACCTTTAAACTCATAGAAGACAATTTTAGAGTTAGATGATGAATGAAGAAGAAAATATTACAACCTTCTTCCTCTATGTAGATGAGATTGTCAATACTATTAGAGGACTTCTTGAAAATATTGAGGAAGAAATGATTGTATATAAGGTGCTAAGATCTCTCCCCTTGAGATTCAATGCAAAGGCCTCATTTATTGAAAGAATAAAAGATCCAAAAGTATGAATATGGATGAACTACATGGGATCATTGCTACATATGAAATGAGGACAGAAAAAGAGTAGTTAGTATTAAAGGAAGCAACCTCCAAAGCATTAAAGAAGACAAAAGATATAGAGTCTCTGATTGTTCCAACTATGAGTCAAATGTAGAAGAAACTCAATTTGTGAGAAAGTTAAAAAGAGGACCTATTAAGTACAAAGTAAGCTACCATTAAAATGTTCTAATTATGGTAGAATAGGCCATTTTGTTACTAATTGTTGATATGGAAAATTAGAAGATAGTGATGATTGAGAAGAATATAAAAATAGAGGCAAATATCATACACACAAAAAGAAAATGTACTCCAAGAAAAAGATAGTTGCTCTTTAGAAGAGAGTGATGGATATGCATCCGATGTTGAGAAAGAATAATTCCTATTCATAGTCATGGATGCTCAAAATGTTGATAAATAAAATGAAGACAACCAGAAAAAGAAACATATTCGAAGGAAGAAGATATTAATGGGGAAGTAATCTTGAAGCATAATTTTTTAGTGCTTAGGAAGAAATAGATAGATTTAGAGAAAAAATTAAAAAGAAAAACTGAACTTTTGTAGAAATATGAAAAGAAAGATCATGACTCTAATGAGCCAACAATCATCCTCCTATAGATAGAACTAGAAGAGAAAAATAATAGAAGAAGTTTTAATAAGCTAGTTGAAATGAAAGGAAGGAAATTGTGAGAAGCCAGAAGCAAAAGTCATTTTTTTGAGGAATAAACTAGAAGAGGTAATTTTTTAGTTGAATCAAAGTTTAAAATTTGGAAAAAGTATTCAAATATTAGATGACATTATCAACTTCAAAAGGTCTCCTTTCATCAAAACAAGTCTTGGATATAAAGAGAATCGTGAGACTTCTAGGGGAGAATCAACCATAGAAACATCAAACAAGGAATCCAAAGAAGAACATAAAATCTTTGCTAATGTATTCAAAGGCTCTATCAATAATGAAAGAAGCACCAAGAGAGAAAATGAAGACAAGAAAATAATTGTTTTTTCTCACAAGATCAACAAGTATGATTTCAAAAGAGTGGTTCCACCAAGAAGATATTTCTCATCCCAATATCAAAATATTCTCCTTGGATATTTATTTTTATTTAATTATTTTGGTCATAAAGCAATTAAGTGTAGAATTATATGAGAAAAATATATAAAGAATATTATAAGACTTCCAAAAATGATTATGGCAACAACAAACCTAGGAGTTTTTGTAACCTCATTCCCACCCCTTGAGCCTACCTCATGAAATGAAAATTATTACTCGCTTACTTTAACCTGACCCCCAAGATGTGTTATGAAGATGGGGTTACAAAATGCCTCACTCTTCAAAGTTTGCAAAATTAGATCTTAACCTCACCATCATACTTAGATAAAAATTTATACTCGTTCCAAGTTCAGACTAACGCAATCATGTCATTATGTTGTCTATGTGGCACCCACATGGCCTCCCATGGTAAGTCATCATAGTGGGACCCTCCATGCGATGTCCATTCTAGGATGGCGTGAATCCTTTTTCATGTTACCACTATGACATATACTAACTAATCTAGGACTAGGCGGTGGGTAGTGACAAGGTTAAGTTTTGGAACCATGGTTGGATCGACCCCAGTCAACCAACACACTCATATCGAGTTCGCAACCAACAAAATCACAAGTGGCAGGAAATGGGCAGAGATAGGGTTCTGCATCAAAACCATGACTAAATCGTCCTAACCTTTATCAGTGTGTGATCCAGATTCTCTCAGCTACTGAAATCAACCAAGATATTTTACTTTTGTGATGTTAGCATAATTTCATGTGAAAGAGTATGAAAAACCACATGTGCATAATTTAAAGAAGAGGAAACATAAATACAACCATCAAATCAAACAACACATACAATTTGATAATGAAGTTCACCCAGTGTGGGTTACGTCTCCAAGCCCGATGTCAAGATTGAGGAGGCTGCTTCATTAATTTTTGCAAGATGATGATGAATACATGATGTATTCTTTGTCAATAGAAGGAATAACTCCCTTAATAGAGTGGCATGTCTCTCCACGAGACGTTTTCCTATAAGAACTCTCACTAATAAAATGTCTCCTTTAGCATGACAAAATAACAAACTCTCACATGAAGTGGCATACAAGGATCCTCCAACAAAGTGGCAAACAAGGATCTCAACAACAAATCATCATTTCAACAAAAAATAAAATAAGACATGATACCAGTGCATCTTATATCTCCACTTCTGAGGATGGCCTGAAAATGCACACCTTTGATAAAGAAATGGACTACACAGTTAAATTCGTGGTGAAAATTTGTGAAATCTGACTGTAAACTTGACCCCTTTCTAACACTGTCAAATTCGGGCTCCCCGAGAATCTCAAAGATTCTCTTCTACGGGCTAAATGAAATTTGACTGTTCAGATGAAGAAATCAATCTCACCATCACGTTCCTTGTGAAAAACTAAGAAAAATGAGCATAAAATCGACATATTAATTATGCCCCTAGGGAATCTTACAGATTCCTCATAGAGAATATTCTTTAAAATATTCCCTAACATATGCTCTAAAAATATTCTTATAATCTTCTTGAGATTCATGTCTTCATTGTCTTTCTTGTGCCCTCATCTCTCATGTATTCTCCATGATTCCATTTGAATGGCAATTTATAACAAAGTGTGAGGGTGAATGTTAAGTCCCTATATTACTAGTGTAGCCCCCTTATTGTTATTGTTGTGCCCATGTGGCCCCCATATTATTATTTTTGTTCCCCATAGAAGCCAACTATTTCTATTTTTGTGCCCTTACATTGTTATTATTGTGTAGGCTCTGATTATATTGTGACTCCTTAGACTCCTATATATATACAAAGGAAACCTTGTCATTTGTATCATCCAAGAATTGTTCATTTATGTAATGTAAAGGAGGTTCCCCCCTAGAATAGGGTACTTTTTAAGTCGTTGATTTATCTTTTCTTATATTTTGTGAGTTGGTTGCATAACATTTGGTATCAGAGTTTTGGATTCTAAGGTTTCACTTCTTCAAACAGGACATCTTGGAATTTCTGCTATAATTTTTTTTCTACGAGGCTTCAGAAGCTGAAATTGAAACCACATGGAGCCAAAATATTGTTGAACTTTTCATATGACTTTCAGATCTTGCTTCACTATATTTTCAGAGATATGATATGAGGAAATCAGGGTTTTTGCAGGCTTAAGAATTCAATCTCAAACATGTGACCTAGGGAAAATCGTCATAACTTTCTCTTTGAACATCATATTTAAATGTCGTAAGAATTGACTAAAATTGAATGGAATTTAGTTTTTTGTATATCATTTTTAGGGCTGAAGGTCAAAACAGTGACACATGGCACTCTGTACAAGTTCGCTCTACTGAACAAATCAATAATTAGGTCATCGTGCGAGATTGGGCATAACTCTTTCTTGAAGAATACAACCTTGGTATGACTTGTGGGATTGGAAATAAGACTCAAAGGGATACCAAGAGATAAAATTTCAGACCTTGTGGATATGAAATTAATTATATACAACAACTTCAATATTGACCTCCTAAAAAGCAAGAAAAATGTGTGTATTCTTTTAAATTTTGCATAACTTTTATTTGAAAAATAAGTTTGAAGTGATTCAAAGGACCTATTGAAGCATAGATATTAGTATTTGGTTTTAAAATTCCTCCTAAATAAAAAAATTCTACACCCATTACGCCCTTAGAAAGCTCTACTATGATGCATGAAGAGGAAGAATTGCAGCATGATATATCAAAATTATAGAACCAAGGGCAACAAATTCCACTCTCACAAAGAGCAACCAAAGATGAACTAAAAGGGGACATGGATGGTTTAAAAGCATAAATAAAAGTTGACATGGATGGTTTAATAGGTGACATGATGGATTAAAAGGCGACATGAATAGTTTAAAAGTAGACATGGAAGGTTTGAAGGAAGTTGTGACAAAGTTGTTACAAGAAATGCTTCCTAATGGTGAAAAGGTATTCCATGAAACTCATGATGAGAACAAAAGGAATGTTAATCATGATTTTGGAGATTCTAATGTTGGGTTTAAGACCCACCACATTCCAATATTGATATGGTAAATTTTGATGGCAAGGATCTGGTAACATGGATACTACAGATGGAGCAATATTTTGATCTCCATGACGTGTAGCACACACATAAGGTACACATTGCATCTTTATATTTAGAACACAATCAGTTTGTATGGTATTAATGGATTTTTTCTTGTAAACCACTTGTGACTTGGTCAACTTTTACCAAGGAAATGATAACACATTATGAGGATTCAAAGAGAAACACCTTATTTAACCAATTGATAAATCTCAAACAAAAGGGTTCAATGGCAGAGAAAATTGAGGACTTCCAAAATTTGAATATCAGGGTAACTGATATTCTAGAGGAGCATAAGATTGAGGTCTTCTTAGGGACTTTAAAGGATAAAATCTAACAGAGGTTCACCTTTGGGAACCTGATTCATTGGAGAAGGCATTCAAGGTGGCAAGAAAAGTTGAAAGCAAAATTATGGCAATAAGGAAGTCTACCACTCACAACTATAAATATGGAAGTGTTGCTACTCCTAGCCTTCCACAACCTACAAGGTTGATGCCGCAACAATTGGAGGGAAAAAGAGCAAAAGGGATTTGTTATATTTGTGATAGCAAATACACTAAAGGTCATAAGTGCATTGAGAAGAAATTATTTTACATAGTTTATAAAGAGGAGTACGAAATGGAACAAGAAACATCAAAAGAGGAGGATATACACTAGGAACCAACCCCAGTGAAAGAAGAAATGAATCCAACCATATCTTGTGATGCATTGGTAGGAATTACCACTCCTCAAACTCTCGAGATAGAAGGATATATCAAGAAGAAAAAGGTAATAATGATGATTGATTCGGGTAGTACCCATAATTTTATTCATTGTTAGATAACCAAGGAATTGAATTGCTTCCTATACCCAACACCTCAGTGTCAAGTGATGGTTGCAAATGGAGGAACTATAAATTGCTATGGGAAGTGCCATAATATCAAGATAACCATGGGGGAATATGTATTTAATAGTCCAATGATTTCCATTCCAATGGGTGGTGCTGATATTGTACAGAAGTCCAATGGTTACAATCTTTGGGGACGATAGATTTTAATTTTCATGAACTTTTCTTGAATTCTTTTTGGGAAGGAAATGAATTTGAATTAAGGGGTATCACTGGGAAACCATGAAAGATAATCAACTCTAATTTCATGAAAAAGCTTCTGAAGAAAGAACAACGGGGTGTAATTGCACAATTATTATCGCTAGAGGTTAACAGGAAGTGTTCCTCCAAACATCAGGCCTTATAGATATGCTTATGCCCAAAAGAGTGAAAATGAATGTATGGTTGCAAAAATGCTAGAGGTTGGTATAATTGAACCTACTCAAAGTTATTTCTCTGCTCCAGTAGTATTGGTGCACAAGAAGGATGGATCATGTCACATGTGTTCAAATTATAGGGATATCAACAAGCTCATTATTAAATATAAATTTCCCATTCCTATCATTGATGAATTGTTGGATGAATTACATGGAGCAATTTACTTCACCAAGATGGATCTTGATTCTGAATATCATCAAATTAGAACGAAGACTGAAGACATTATCAAAACATCATTAGAACTCATGAGGGTCATTATGAATTTTTGGTCATGACTTTTGGCCTTACTAATGCAGCTTCCACATTTCAAGGTTTGATGAATTCCATTTTTAAACCCTTAGAAAAATTGTGTTAGTAGTTTTTGATGATATACTAATTTGAAAAGAGCCTTGGAAGGATCATGTTCAACATGATGACAGGGTGCTCAAAATGTTGGAGGAGAAAAAATTGCATGCAAAAACCTATAAATGTTTCTTTGGAGTACACGAGGTGGAACATTTAGGGTCATATTATATCTCATGAGGGTGTTAAGGTAGAATCTAATAAAATTAAATCCATTAAGGAATGGAAAATCCCCACAACCATAAAGCATATTTGAGGATTTATTGGGTTGATAGGGTATTATCACAAGTTTGTTAAGAATTATGGGAGAACAACGACACCTGTAACATCATTACTAAAGAAAGACACATTTTCTTGGATTCCAGAATCAACTAAGGCCTTTGAACATCTAAAGAGGAAATGTGCTAAGCACCGGTCTTAGCTACACCAGACTTCACAAAAACCTTATTGTAGAATGTGATGCTTTAGGAAATGGAATTGGTGTTGTTTTAATGCAAGAAGGAAGACCCATTTATTTTGAAAGTAATCAAATCAAAGGAAGGTATTTACACAAAACTATTTATGAGAAGGAAATGGTGGCAATACTACATGCACTAAGCAATGAAGACCTTACCTAATGGGAAGATACTTCCATGTAAAAACATATCATGATAGTCTTAAATACTTTTTGGAACAAAGAATATCTTTGGAAGAGCAAAAACAATGGGTCACAAAGATGTTGGGTTATGACTTTGAAATCACCTACAAAAAGGGGAAGAAAAATGTTGTTCCAAATGCACTCTCAAAAAAGGATGAGGATGTGGAGGCATTGCTTTGTTCTATTTGTATTATCCAACATGAGTGGATAACCGAAGTAAGGGATGAATGGAAGAATGATGAAGAGGTGTGGACACTCATTCAAAAGTTGCAGCAAAATTCAAGTACATATGGTACATTTAACTGGAAAAATGATTCATTATGGTACAATGTTCACTTATATCTTTGTAAGAATTCCCAACTAAAACAAAAAATTATTTTGGAACTACACACCTCTCCCTTAGGAGGGCACTCAAGAGTTTTAAAAACTTACCACAACGTCAAGAAGGTATTTTTTGGGATGGCCTTAAATTTGATATTCAAAAGTTTGTGGTAGAATGTTTGGTTTTCCAACAAAATATAATTGAGACAATTAAGACCTCGAATTTGTTAAAACCTTTAGCCATTCCAAGTTAGCGTTTATGGAAAAAATTAAAAAGCTTCATGGAAACCCAAAGATTATAATAAGTGACAAAGATCCCATTTTCACTCGAAATTTTTGGACGAAATTATTTTATTGTCTTGGTACTCAATTAGCTCATAGTTCATCTTATCATCCTCAATATGGCGGGAAAACTAAGATAGTGAAAAAATGTTTGGAAGGATATCTTTCTTGCTTTGTATCTGATATACGTACACAATGGGTCAAGTGGTTACCTCTAGCTGAATGGTGGTATAACACTTCCTTCCATACTGCAGCAAAAATGACCCCATTTATGGCACTTTATGGATATCATCCACCATCCAGTAGATCATCTTTAAGAGAAAATTCTAAGGTTTAAGTAGTGGAAGATCACATCAAGCATCAACAAGAAGTTTTACAACCCTTAAAGGATAACCTCACTCTAGTGTAGAATAGAATGAAACAATAGGCATATCAACATCGCAGTGAAAGAAGTTTTGATGTAGGCGACTAGGTATTTTTACAACTACAACCATACAAAAAAATGTCCCTCAATCAAGCTAAGATGGATAAGAAATTATCACCCAAGTACTACGGTACTTACAAGATGTTGAAAAATATTGCTACTGTAACAGCCTTGGTGAAAATTTCATGTAATCAAAGTTAATAAAGGAAAAAGAATAACCATGGATGATGGGACACTTATTCCAAGCTGAATGTTGGGCAAAATTTTAGTGATGGGGATCACTTGTGATTGGTTATGGCTAAGGAAATTGGCAAAGGCAATGGCTAAGGCTTTGGAAAGGAAAAATGGAATTTTTGGCACATTTATTTATGAAAATAATGGAAATTAGGAGAAAATGGAGGTGAAAGGTCACATGTTGCATGTGAGGAGGAAAATGAAGGAAAATAATGGAAAATAAAGAAAATAAAGGCCTCATTCATAAAAAGGATTTTGAGGATCAGTTGGAAAGATTTTCCTAACCTTTTGTTAGTTCATTTTTGGAGCTCTCTCATTATTCTCTCTCTCTCTCTCTCATACTCTTGGAGACTTAGAGTTTCTTGGAGCACTCTTGGTGGGTGTGGCATACTTAGATTGTTGGAGCAAGAAGGTAAAGGAAGACTAGGAAAGCACAAGAGGGAATGGGGATCAACAACTACTTCAGATTTTCTTGCAGGTACCGAGTTGCATGTATGTTTCCTTCTCTAGTTTTGGCATGCATAGCATATGCATGTGGATTCTTGGTCATGATCTATCATTAGCATGGAGGATTGCCTAGCCTTGCAATTTACTGGATAGCCATGGTGATTGTGGGTTTAATTTCATTGTTTGTTTTTGGTTGGTTCTCATGTTTCCTTGGCTTAGGTTGAGTTATTAATTCCTGGAAGCCCTGGATGGACAAACGCTCTAGAAGTCTTGTAACAACTTGGGTTGAGTTACTAGTCCGAGAAGCCTTGGGTGGACAAATTCTCTGGAAGCCCTTGGTGGGTTGAGTTACTAGTCCTGGAAGCCCTGGTTGGATAAATTCTCTAGAAGCCTTGTATAAGTTGTGGGTTGAGTTACTAGTCCTAGAAGCCTCGGTTTGAAAAAATGCTCTGGAAGCTTTGGAAGGCTAGGATGAAGACCAATCTGATGATACTGTGAGGTGGAATCACTATTTGATGGGTTGAGGTGGATGGCCTCTGGAAGCCTTGGATGAGTTTTGATTGATGTGTTCTATGAGATCCCACATTCATGCTTGGAATATGGCACGAAGGTGAATGGTTGAAGAGAGATTTGGCTCAACCATTCTATGGCCGGGTGGAACATGGAAGTCCCATCTTGGGTTTTGATTTTGCATCATTAATGAAAGGTTATTTCTCCTATATTTCTATAAGTATTTGGATGGATTATGTGTGGTCTATATGGTTGTAATTTCATTAGTATTTCTACTGCTATTATGTTGGTTATGTATGTGTTTTATGACAATAGCTATGTATGGATTTCATCATGTTTTTACATGTAATTAAATGATCAATGTATCTATGACCTAATGTATGGAATGGAAGTTGATGCGTTGAGGCATCAATGGTTCTTAGCAATTCTCAGCTAAGTATGATACCCCTATGCTCAAAACAATTATTTACACCTGTAGATTACATATTCGTTATATGTTTGAAAAAATGCCTATCATGGCTAGTAGGGGTTTATTCAAGGTCTTAAATAAGTATTTGCTTTAGTACTATCATTTCCATGTTATTTTACTGTTCTGTAGAGATGTTTCAATTATGGGCAGTGACCTGGGCTTTGGGCTTGAGAAAGTGGATCAAATCTCGAGGACACTAGCATAGTACTGACTAAATGAGTCTCTTGATGCTAGAAGGCAAGCATGTGAGAGCAACTCTGGGTTTCTAGATGCTGTCATGCCTATATCATGAGAGCGACTGAGGCTTAATTTGTCCAAAAGCTCAGTGGGACCCAAGGGAAATATGTCTAAAGTTTCAGATTGGTTCCTGAGGGTCCTGAAGCTGATGTTGAATGTCTGTATGGTGTGTTTCCATCAGTTCCACTTCCTTAACGTGACTTAGGAGGTTGAATCATATCATAGTGGCCTCTCGTCGCATGTTTACCCTGGCTAGCCAGTTGCTTGGGTAGATGTTGGAGGAGGGTGTTGTAGAGTGGTATCAAAGCATGGTTTACCCCTTTGACTGAATGAGATATGCATTGATCATGCATGCATGTTAGTTGCATGTGTGTCTCTCACACTTGCATTCCATGTATTGGTTGCATTTGCATGATGTTGTTCATGGTGGTAGTGATGTCGTCAAGTGAAATTTGACGTTGTTATTATGGAATGTAGCGTCATGAGTGTATGATTGGTTACATGTCGGCTTATGTCGCTTACATGTATTGTTGTAGTATGTTTGGTTACAATCTTGCATGTTTGGTTACATTATTGTATGCTTGGTTGCATGTATCATTCTTGCAGGTTTGATTTCAAGTATCGTTCATTCATGATTCATCATATGTGCATATGCATATGTGTAGTTGGTTACATAGTGCTTATGCATGTTCATGTTTGCATGTGGTCAAGTGTACAATGATGTAGTGGTTTTTGTCATGCATGAGGTTGTGGTGTGTGTTGTTGTTAAGGTCATGCATTAATGACTAGACCATAGCTAGAATGGCGGTTGCATGGTTATATGCTTAGATGTTATGTTCTTATATGCTGTCATGATTATGTTATACATGTATCACGTTGATTTGTTGATCTTGCAGACAAGGTATTTTTCCCAAGCTATGCTAAGGTACATTGGTTTATTGTGATTTGGTTTCGCTGACATGATATAGCTTGTAGGAAGAAATATCAAATGGCTAGCAAGATGGTTGACTACAACGACTCTCCGTGTGAATCCGAAGAGCAGTATAGTGTTGGGAACTTTTTCAATTTGGCAGTTATACTGAGAAGCTTAAAGGACAAAATAAGGAGTTGTAAGGAAGATAATGACAAAATCATACAAGCACATGAAAAGCTAGCAAAGGTAAATGCAATGTAACTTCAGAGCTTGTCTAATTTGCAGTGACAGGGACCATGTTAGATCAATTATGAACAGGAGGATAGAACTAACAGGGCATATGGTAGTTAGTCGTATGGTGGTAACAGGTCAGATAAAGATGAAAGAGTCAGAGATGGTAGTTTGTTGGACACTTTAGATAGGAAAGGGGATAAAAACATGTATGATTCTAGTTATGATTCACATATGCACTATGATTGTCATCAGTATCATCCTTACAGGAGGAGTGATAAAGGTTATTTTCCAGATGAGTTTAAGAAAGCAAAGCCACCTAATTCTGATGGAGAGGTAAAGAAATCACATGATGCAGAGGCATGGTTGCTTGGCATGCAGAAATTCTTTAGGTTACATGAATATTCAAAGAACATGAAACCTAGAGGGGCTACATTCAATCTCAAAGGAAAAGCAGACATTCGGTGGGAAGACGTGAAGAATGTCAGAGGTATAAATGAGGAAGATTTGACATGGATTGAGTTTGAATGAATATTCATGAAGAAGTATTTGTTAGAAAGATACTTTGATGGTAGGGCAAAATAATTCTATGAGCTAAAGATGGGATCTATGATAGACAATGAGTACACTAGTAGGTTCTTGGAACTACTGAGCTATGTGCCTTACCTCAAGAAGGAGAAGGCTAAGATTCAAAGATTCATTAGTGGATTACCAGGTGCATTTTAAAGATAGGATTTAGTTCGACGAGCCTAGATCATTGGTGGAGGCCATCTTGAAAGTGAAGCATTACTATGAACAATCGAAGTGCAAAACTGAGACAAGATCAGATTGGAAAGGTAAGGCAAAGAATAAAGGAAATGGGACAGAAAGTGAGTAAGACCACATGATATAGGTAACAAGGAGAATGTTGCACCATCTAAGAATTTTTATGCATTAGATAGAGGATGAGGATTCCGATCAAGAGAACAAAACAAGGAGATAGGTTGGAAGCCTATAGAGTGTTGGACTTGTGGCAAAGATCATCACGGGAGAGATTGTCCACAAAATTAGGGTGGTAGAACTCAGATATACATTGCGCAAGAGGCATAGACTGTTGGGGGTGTTGGTCAGAGTATTCCACATATTTATGCCGCATTGGAGAACAAAGAAGCAGATCATCAGTCATCTATCATAGAGATGGACGGTAAGCTTTGTGATAAAGTTATTTCTATTTTGATTGACCCTATATCTAATTATAGCTATGTTAGTTTTGAATTAGTGGATAAGTGTGATTTGAGTAAGGAATTACATTCAAAATATTGCTTAGTGTAGTTGGCTATAGGTATGAAGATGTGAGTTCATCATTGGGTAAGAGCTTGTGCATTTGATTTTAATCGATTGTCTACTGCAACACATTTGAATGTATTACCATTGGGTTCATACAATATGTTCTTGGGCATGGATTGGTTGTATCTTCATAGAACCAAGGTAGACTATTATGACAAATTCATTGAGTGTGTTGATGACAATGGGCAACCAAGAGTCTTATAGGGTAAGAAGAAACCTACATCAGTTAGGATGGTGACATATATGAAAGCAAAGCGCAGTCACAAAAAAGGGTGTAAGTTATTTGTAGTACACATTTCTAGTGATAAAGGTAAGGAAGTTAAGGATGCAGATGTTTTGAATAGGTACCCAATTTTACTACAATTTAAGGATGTATTTTCTGAGGACATTACAAGGTTTCCACTTCACATGGAGGTAGACATTTATATTGAGTTATTGCCAGGGGTAGCTCCAACATCAAAAGCACCATACAAGATAAGCGCACTTGATTTGGTTGAGTTAAATTTGTAGCTGAAGGAAATCTTGGACAAGGGGCACATTAGGCTGAGTGTATCACCTTGGGGCACACTAATATTGCTTGTGAAGAAGAAAGATGGTACACTCAGATTATGCATTGACTACAGGTAATTGAAAAAAGTAACCATCAAGAATAGGTATCTGTTGCTGAGGATTGATGACTTGTTTGATCAACTAAAGGGAGAAACAATGTTCTTGAAGATTGATTTGAGATCGGGATATCATCAAGTACACATCAAAGAAGAGGACATTTACAAGGCAACTTTCTGGACCAGGTATGGGCATTATGAGTATGTTGTAGTTCCATTTGGCTTGACTAATTATTCAACTAATTTTATGTGCTTGATGAATAGTCTGTTGCATCCATATTTAGATAAGTTTGTTTTTGTGTTCATTGATGATATACTGGTATATTATAAAAATGAGGAAGAGCATGTCGAACATTTAGCAAGACTATTGAGGTTGTTGAGAGAGCATTAGTTGTATGATAAGCTCAACAAGTGCGGTTTCTTTCATACCAAGGTACATTAATTGGGGCATGTTGTGTCTAAGGAGGGCATTGCAATAGATCTAGAAAAGATAAGAGCCATCATGGAGTGGGTAGCTCCTAAGAATGTGGATGAGGTGATATCTTTCATGGGATTGGCAGGTTACTATAGGAGGTTCATCAAGAACTTCTCACAGATTGCTTATCATATTACGTCATTGTAGAGAAAAGGTAAGAAGTTCAAATGGACAAAGGAGTGTGAGGTTAGTTTTGAGTAGCTTAAGTAGTTGTTGACACATGCACCAATGTTAAAAATTGCATATCTAGACAAAGAGTTTGTAGTATACACAAACGATTGCAAGAGAGGACTTGGTGGAGTCCTTATACGGGATGGATAGGTGGTATGCTATGAGTCTCAAAATTTGAATGAGCATGAGCAGAACTATCCCACACATGATCTTGAGTTGGCATTGATTATACATGCATTGAAGTTGTGGTGGCAATATCTTCTGGTCATGAGGTTCACATTGATGAGTGATTATAGTGGTTTGCGATATCTATTAAACCAACCAAATCTGAATGGTAGGTAGGCTTGGTGGTTGGCTAAAATCAGTGAGGTTAATTTTGAGATCAGGTTTTATCAAAGGTAAAGAGGACATGGTGGCAGATGCTCTTAGCAGATAGATACAGGTGAATCAGTTAGCAACTATGAGTTCCTATGGGACAAATCTACAGGATAGGACCTTGTAGGCAGGTCAACAGGATGTCAGATATATGGATATTTTGCACAAATTGCGACAGAGCACACACATAGGTACAGGTGATGGTATAGGTACAGTTGATGGTACATGTACAGGTGATGGTACATGTATAGGTACAGGTGTAGGTGCACAGGCTATGGACTATTGCCTTACAATAGATGGATTGGTTAGGTTCTGTGATAGGATATATGTGCTGGATAACACCGATTTCAAGAAGGTGATATTGAGAGAATTTCATGTGAAACCTTATTTAGGTCACCCAGCTTATCAGAAGACATTTACTGCAGTGAAGAAATTTTACTATTGACCGAATTTGTGTTGAAATATGGCAAAAATAATATTCCAATTTAATTTGTCCTTGAATTAAATTGTGAATTAAAATCGAGTTTAGTCTTAACAACTACTTGGAAATAATTAATTAATTATTTTAAATTAATTAGTTGGAGAAATTCAAGTTAGAAGTCTTTCTAGAGTCAGGCAAGAGTTATCCCTTAAATTAAGGAGATAAGATTGAGTTATATTTGATTTTTGACTAGTTAATCAGTTTACTGAGTTAAGTCCACTTAAATTAGTTACAAACTGTTTGAGGAACTAATAGCTAGTTAACAGTCAGTTGATACATTAATGCACTCAACTAGAGCTACTCTGGTTAACTAAAGATTCCCTCATCAGAAACTCATGCATGTCTATTCTGAGAAAGAACCAGTTGAGATTAATGTTCAAGGACAATGTACTATCAGTTGCATGTGTTTTCTCATGTAGAAAACTCATGCATGTAGTCAAGGACTTATCCTTGAGGATTGTGCAGTTTTGGTGGCAGGGTTTTCCACTTGGTAACATGACAATCATCCACAAGAACAACGCAAGGAAATAGGAGCTTGGAGGGTAGAGAAGAAGGCTGGAGAGAAGCCAATATTTCCGGTGAACATCTGTAAGGATTGTACTTAGAGCTGGCTAGCTGTGAGAGCTAAGGCTTTGTATAATTCCTATGTATTTCCACCATGTATGATAATACAATAGTGTGGGGTTTTTATCTGAGGATTTCCCCAAAAGTATTTTCATGTGTATTGTGGCATTGATTCTTCTTCTTCTAGTTATATTGTTCAGCTCGATCTTTAAGCTTCCGCAAATTGATAGTAGAAGTAGGTTATAATATTCTTATTTGATTTATATTTCATTATCGGGTTAACCTACATTAGATATTCTACATGGTATCAGAGCTGTGAACAGTATACTGACAAGAGAATTCGAAGTTTGAAGTTTGGGGTTGCAGGTGCAAATCGAATTCATATCATACTTCAAGATTGGCCAATGGCATTCTATGGCTTGAGACTTAAGTATGCCTTGGAAGGTAGCTCAAATTAGATATCATGGAAAGATAGAATGGAGGTTGTATTAGAAGACAATGGCTTGAAGGAATTCAATGATCAAGAGATTTGAAAGCTAGCTTCAACTAATGCATAAGAGTTGGCTGAGTGGAAGAAGTGTGTGGTGAAGGTGAGATGGATCATCCTTGAGGGAGTTTGAGACCATATTGTCTTGAGTCTCCATGGGAAGGATACTCCATTTTCAATGTGGAAGACATTGAAGGACCTCTACTAGAACAATAGCGACCAGAGGAAATTGGCGCTCAAGGATAAGCTTCGAAGAATCAAGATGGATAAGGGAGATACTATTTCCACATATCTAAAAAAGATCACCACCTGCAGAGATGAGCTTGGCAGTGTGGGAATAACTACTGTCAATGATGATATGGCGAGCCTTGCTCTCCTTGGCCTTCCAAAGAGTTGGAATAGCTACCAGGACTTTGTGAATGGAAGGGAGAAACTGTTGGATTCGGAACGATTGTGGTCGGATCTTATGCAGGAGGAGATCAGGAGGAGCACCCGAGATGGTTCTTCATCCAAGAATGATGATGAAGAAAATATGGCCTTAGCAAGTAAGGCAAGGAAAGGGAAGGGGAAGGCTTCCCATTTCAAATCGAATTCTTCTCATGGAGGGAAGAAGAGTGACATGTCTTAAGTAAGATGCTTTAATTGTCACAAGATGGGACATTATGCGACTAATTGGCCATCGAAGAAGTCCAAGAAGGGATCCTCAAAAAGATTAGAAGATGAGGCATTATCCTCTCAGTTTGAAGTGGAATTTACCCTCATCACATTCATGGTGTCATTGATGATGGGTTGTGTCTGGTATCTTGACAGTGGATCCTCATTCCACATGACCGTGATAAAAATTTATTCAGTTCCTTGGAGGAGAAAGACCCCAAGATGCGCATAGAGATGGGTGGCGACAGAAGGTATAGTATTTCATGAGTGGGCATGATTGCTTTTGAGAGGGAGCATGGAGCTCCTCTCATTGTGATAGATGTGATGTATGTGGTTGGACTGAAGAAGAACTTGGTATCGGTCGCAATGTTGGAGGACAAAGGCTATGATGTTGTCTTCAATAAAGGAAATGCATTTGTAAGACACATAGACACGGGTCAAACCAAGAGGATAGGGATTCAGGTGAAGAATCTCTATAAACTAGAGGTAGATGATTGTGCAACATTGAGTTCGAAAGAATAATTGGTGCAAAGCCAAGACATTGGGGAGTTGTGGCATAGGCGGTTGGGCCATTTGCATCATGGGGCTTTGAAGCTAATGTAATAGATATCTACAGGACTTCCCAAAAGTAAAGTTGAGAAAGTTGACACATGTAAAGGTTGTACCTTGGGAAAGTACACCATGTCTTCCTTTCATGATCGAGACAGTCAAGCAGAGTTTATCTTAGAGCGAGTTCATACTGATTTGTGTCGACCATTCTCGATGACATCCACAACAAAGAAAATATGTTATGTAATTTTCATTAATGACTATTCTCGTAAATGATGGATTTATTTCATGCAGAAGAAGGACCAAACTTTCAAAAAATTTTGTGAGTTCAAAGCTTTGGTCGAGAAAGAGTTAGGGAAGAAGATCAAGGCCTTGAGAAGTGACAACGATGGAGAATATGTCTCTCAAGAGTTTAAGGACTTCTGTGCAGTGGAAGGAATTAAACGAGAGTTGACGGAACCTCATAACCCACAACAGAATGGGGTGGCCAAGAGGAAGAACAAAACTATTCTAGGGGCACCACAGGAAATGCTGCATGACCAAGGCCTACCACTTCACTTGTGGGTTGAGGCATGCAACACAATGATCTATTTGCAGAATAGAAGCCCACATCACATACTTGGGATGAAGATACCAGAGGAAGCTTTCTCCGATAAGAGACCAGATGTGGGTCACTTCAGGATCTTTGGCTCATCGGTATATTTCCATGTGACAAAGGATGCACGGAAGAAGCTTGAGCCGATAGCAGAGTTGTGGATATTTGTGGGGTACACTGATATACCTCACAACTATCGGGTGTACTTGCCTACCAATTAGAGGACAGTGGTTTGCAGAGATCTCAAGTTTGATGAGCAGAAGGCCATGTGAGTTTCCCTTGAGATGGAGCTCCAACTATAGGCTGTGGAGGAATTGTTGGTTCATAAGAAGGAGGAGCCTCAGACTGATGCATAGTAGCTACATGCAGAGGTTCTAGGAATGGAGACATCCACTCAAGAAGATTCTTCTAGATATGGATAAAAGAGCACAAGAGAAGCTAACATATTGTTGGAGGATGCGAGAGAGAATGTGGGAGCACCATCTTCTTAAAGCGGACAGAGGAGGTCACCTGAGATGCAGACTGGATACATGGCCCTTGCTAGGGAATGTTTTGAGACCGAGCCATCTTCCTTTGAGGAAGAAGTGCAACAGCCGATTTGGGTTGATGCTATAGTGGAGAAGTATGACTCCATAGTTCGTAACAGTGTTTGGGACGTGGTTCTAAGACGGGATTGTGAATTGTCGTTGGCTTTACAAGGTAAAGCAAGCTGCTGATGGTAGTGTGGAGAAGCATAAGGCAAGATTTTTTGCCCATGGCTTTCCACAGGTCGAGGGGATTAACTATGATGAGACTTTTTCTCCTATCACAAGGTACTCATCTGTCAGATCTATGTTGGCACTATCAGCACAGTTGGGTTGGAAGATCCATCAGATGTGTTAGCCTCCTGCTGTAGCACGTTACTCATCTTTCATGATTGACATTTTTACATGCCAAATATGTCATAATTTGCATGCTGCAGTGTTCCATATTTGCTACAGAGGCAAAAGAAGGATGCCATGAGAGTGTGCCAGTTCAGGTGCCACTGTTGTGTTCCAATTTTGATGTACTATTCCATTTTGAAGAATTTTCAGTTAAAGGGAGGTCCAAACAGTTTAATCTTGGTCTCCCTAGGTTTCAATTT
>APFE030314421.1:0-33071 GCA_000404065.3 Pinus taeda | reverse complement strand
GTCTCAGCCTTGCTGACGGAGGAGATGAGACGGAAAAATATGGAAAACCAGAATGGTGATGCCTTATCTATACGAGGATGGTCCCAGAACAGAAACAAAAATAAGTCATCAAGTGGGATATATAAATCTATAGGGAGGTCTAAATCTCCAGGAAAACCTATAAAGGTGGTGTGCTATAAATGTGGAAAGGAAGGGCACTTCAGAAGGGAGTGTGAATCTAAATCTCTTGATAAAGGAAAGGGTCCTGATGATGCTCCTTCTGCAGAGGCAAAAACCACCTTAGATGAAGGTGGGGATGTGTACTTGGCTTCTTCAAGTACACATTTAGATCATGAGGCATGGTTAATTGACTCAAGTGCATCCTTTCACTTCACTCCCCATAGAGAGTGGTTCCGCGAGTATGAGAAATACGATGGTGGTGATGTCTTCTTAGGATATGATAAGAAGGCTAGAATCATTGGTCGTGGAAAAGTATAGTTGAAGTTGCAAGGTCGAAGGGTTAGAACCCTTCTCGGTCTTCTGCATATTCTTGCATTGGGTAGAAATTTTATTTCTATAAGCAAGTTGGATGATGCAGGTGTAAAGCCAGTGTTTGAGAAGGATACCTGCAAGATGGTTCAAGGAGCACTGGTATTGATGCGGGGAGTTTGGATTGGAACTCTGTACAAGTTGCAAGGTAGCACTATTGTTGATGAGTACAATAGTTCTATGGTTCCTAAAAATGGAGCAGAAAATCTAGTGGTCTTTGGAGAGAAGTCCTTGTTGTGGCATCAAAGGCTTGGACATATTGGAGAGAAGGGCCTTCGATTACTTCATGGTAAAGGTATGGTAGAAGGTATGAGTAATAGCTCTCTGGATTTTGATTTCTGTGAAAATTGTGTATATGGGAAGCAGAATCAGGTGAGTTTCCCCTCTGTAAGAGGACGAAACAGAGATTAGAGCTTGTGCACAGTGATGTGTTTGGACCTGTGAAAGTTCCATCACTGGGTAAGTCTGTGTACTATGTATCATTTATAGATGACTTCTCAAGGAATACATGGATATATTTCCTTAAGAAGAAATTTGAATTCTTTGATAGGTTTAAAGAATTTAAGGCTCTGGTGGAAAATCAGACAAAGAAGAAGATAAAGGTGTTGAGGACAGATAATGGTGGAGAATTCTGCAGCAAGGAATTTGAAGAATTCTATAAGAAGTGTAGTATAGCACGGCAGAAGACTACTCCATATACACCTCAGCAAAATGGAGTCGCAGAAAGAATGAACAAGACATTGATGGAAAGGGCAAGAAGCATGCTCAGTGGTGTCGAGTTAAGACAAGAATTCTGGGCAGAGGCGGTGGATACTGCATGTTAACTGGTCAACAGGTCACCTTCGTCAGCGTTGGATGATAAGACTCCACAAGAAGTATGGACTAGTAAGAAACCCTCTCTTTCACATCTGAGGGTATTTGGATGTGATGCATATGTACATGTTCCAAAGGAGAAAGAAACCAAGTTGGATAGTAAATCTGAAAAGTGCATCTTTATTGGGTATAAGGATGGTTTAAAGGGTTATAAGCTTTGGAACCCAGTCACACGGAAGGTTGTGTACAGTCGAGATGTGGTGTTCAGAGTGGTGAAAGATGTTATTAAACATGAAGTCCAACCAAAGGAACTTATGAAGATAGAGTTTGAACTAAAGGAGGAAGAGTCAGACTCTGTAGCAAAGGAGAAATCAGAAGATGAAGAGCCACAAATTCCGGTTGTGAGAAGATCAGTTCGAGACAGAAGGCAGCCAAAAAGGTATAGTTGATCTGCTTTCTGTTCAAATTTTTCTTTGTCAGTTACTGATGATGATCCCAGAACTGTGAAGGAAGCAGTGGATTCAGAGGATAGAAAACTCTGGAAAGAGGCCATGGTTGATGAAATGGCATCTTTGAACAAAAATGAGGCTTGGCATCTAGTGGAGTTGTTGGCTGGAAGGAAACCCATTGGCAGAAAATGGGTGTTCAAGAAGAAGACAAATGCAGAAGGGAAGGTGGAGAAATACAAAGCTCGGTTGCTAGCAAAAGGTTATTCCCAGGTGCCGGGAATTGATTTTGGTGATATTTTTTCTCCTGTTGCCAAGGTAACTTCTATTAGATTAATTTTATCTGTTGCTACTGCTTTTGATTTTGAGATAGAACAGATGGATGTGAAGACAGCATTTCTTCACGGAGATTTGGAAGAGGAAATCTACATGAAGCAACCTGAAGGCTTTGCGGTGAAGGGTAGAAAGAACTGGTATGCAAGTTAAAGAAGTCTCTGTATGGGTTAAAACAGTCACCAAGGATGTGGTATCAGAAATTTGATACATTTATACGGGGACTTGGCTTCACCAGAAGCAAAGCAGATCATTGTGTGTATTTTAAAATAATTGGTGACCGTGTTATTTATCTGGTCTTGTATGTGGATGATATGTTGTTGGTTGGAAATGACAAAGAAATTATCCAGGATTTGAAGACCCAATTGTCCTCCAAATTCGACATGAAAGATCTTGGTGCTGCAAACTATAATTTGGGCATGGAAATTAAAAGAGATCGGGCAAAGAGGAAGCTCTGGTTAAACCAGAGGAAGTATGTCGAGACAATACTGCAGAGGTTTAATATGCAGGATAGTAAACCGATGAAGGTTCCTATTCTTGTAGGTGTGAGGTTATCTGCTGAACAGTGTCCCAAGACATAAGAAGAGGTAGAGGTCATGTCCCGTGTTCGATATGCAAGTGCAGTCGGTAGCTTGATGTATGCCATGGTCTGTACTAGACCAGACATTGCACATGCAGTGGGAGTATTGAGCAGGTTTTTGTCAAAACCAGGGAAGGAGCACTGGACAACAGTGAAGCGGGTTTTCAGGTATTTGCGTGGCACTAGTGATTATGGTTTGTGCTACCAAGGAAGACCAGGATTGGACAGAGTGTTGGATATTCGTGGTTTTGTTGATGCGGGCTAGGCTGGAGATCTGGATCAAAGAAGATCTACAAGTGGGTATGTGTTTAACCTATTTGGAGGTGCAGTCAGTTGGATGAGTAAGAAACAATCAGTAGTGGCACTATCAACTACAGAGGCAGAATACATGGCAGCCGCTCATGCAAGAAAGGAAGCATTTTGGTTGCAGAGATTGTGTTCAAGTATGGGGTTAGTACAGGGAGCTATAAGGATAGACTGTGATAACCAAAGTGCAATTTTCTTGGCAAAGAACCTTGCTTATCATTCAAAGACAAAGCACATTGATGTCCAGTATCTCTTTGTGAGGGATATGATAGAAGACAAAAAGGTCTTGCTGGTAAAGGTCGACATTTTGAAGAATACTGCAGATGCATTGACAAAATCTGTGACCTCTGAGAATTTCTCTTGGTGTAGAGAAACAATGGGCGTTTCAGGGCTGGAAAAATGACTAAGCTCTCCTGTGCCCCCATATGGAAGGAAAACAACAAGTGGGAGATTGTTGGGTTGTGTTATATTCTTTCCACAACTAAACTACCTATGGTTTTCGGTCCATGGTTTTGGACGCGATGGTTTTTGGTCCATGGTATTGGATGCTTTGGCATGTATAAATGTGTATTGTAACATTGAAAGGAACATAATGAAAAATCAAGCTGGTAGTCCCAGTTTTGGATCCAGTGGAAAATCTCTATGTATATGTGTTTTATGTTTATTCTCTCGCATTTTTATTTTTCCTGTGATTTAGAATTCATATGCAGGTAATTTCTGTACGGGGTTAAAACCTACATTCCTTTCTCTTTTATTGTTATCCTTCTTGAGCTTTGGAAAATATCTCTTGTAGTTTTCATATTCATCACATCCATAGCATTGAACTGTCGACATGTTCTTCTTCTTTTTCTAAGGACCAAGCTTCCCTTTTCTTATATCCATGGTAAAAAATGTTTGAGCTTGTTCACTTGATCCTACATCGATTTTTTCCTTCAACCTCGTTTCTTTGATTTTACGTAATGACTATAGGCCATTCAATGGAGTAACTTCCTTCTTCCCATAGATGCTTGATGTGAAGTTGCTCCATTCCTCTGGTAGTGCATTGAGCACTATGATAGTCATTTCCTTGTGAGACATTATTTCTCCCAACTCATGGATTCGGTCTCTTATTTCTGAGACCCTCATAAAGTAGAGGTTATTCCTTCTTATTTTGATACCTTCATCATGTAGACTTATTTCCTTAATGAGATCACTTCTCCTACAGTGTTTATTCTCTACAAGTTTGCCATATATTTATTTTGATGTTTCTAGTTTTGATACATAGGGAATGAGGGGATCCTTGATGGATTATACAAGAATCCTTTGACCCCTTACTGAACCTTTCATGTACATTTTAAGAGCTTGAGATTCTTCCTTTGGAGGTTTTTTGATTAATCCCTTAACATGTTCCACAACTTCATTTCATATGAGGATTAAATCTGTCATATTCTTCCATGCAAGCAAGTTTGATGACCTGTTGACGGTGTTGGACTCGCCAACATGTCAAGGGGATCTCCCAGGTAAGAAGTCCCAATTAGACCTTAGACATTTTGGTGTAGGGGTCCCAAAAGTGGGCCATAAGGTAATTCCTTGACCGCGATTTCGCACAGAGGCAAGTAAGATAACTCTATCAATAGCAAGGGTGTGACTGATGCAGTGAGTCAAGGAATGAGTATGATAGGTTCCAACACTTCAAAGGGGGGAGGAAGGTGAAGGTGAGTTCTAGGTTGAAAGGGATCAGTCCCAACTTTGTTAGGAACACACCACACAAAGGACATGCATAGCTTTCGGCAGATCAATTGACATAGATGTGGCAGTCCCAACATACAAGGTAAGATAACCTAAACAACACTCACGAATTAGTCCAAGCTCAGTGTCACAATTGCTATAACAAGGTTCAGAGAAAGATATGTCTGGTGTCAAGTAGAGTAGTCGACACGAATGGTGGCATCACTAGCAACATATACAACACATTAAAAACAAGATTCATATAATTGCATGTGAATCAGTTCTTACAAAAGTATGTAAGTTAAGCAACATATATCATTAAGGCAACCGGAGCAGTCCAACTACAATAACATAATATGCATGAAAATGTGTTGCATCTTATTATATAAAGAAGTGTAAGTCACAATCATACAATACACCATGTAAACCTACTAGCCCTATCAATAAAATATTACAGCCACATCTGCCTACTCCTCCAAAGAGATGTACTAGCTCCATGCAATGGAGAAGCGAAGGTGCATTACAATATTATCCAAGCCTTCTTCAAGATAATCTTACTAGAAGCTTAGGTGACCAAAAGCCTATACAATAAGTTATGAGGGACTATTTATAGCAAAGAGTGGGGTGACCCTTAACATTCCCCTTTGTGATAGTTCAACTTTCCTCATGACCCTTCACCTACTCTATGACTATTACATCCACCTGTTGACGCTTGAATTACACTTGGCATCACTCAACATTACAAAGCACATGTACTTATGTGAGACAACATGGCTTGAGCAAGCCTTGCAAGACATCACTAAAACTCGGTCTATTGTGGTGAGACCAACTCTTTGACATGCTTGTGATGGTGAAGCTGGTGAGCTGATGCCAAGCTTATTCATCCATGATGGTGTGTATGCACCTCATGGTGACATCTTCCTAAAGCAAACTCTTGCCTCCATTCCCACCAGTGCATTGGCTCGACCAGCACATCCTACTCATCTGCTAACATGTGCATGGTCTCCTTGGGTACGGTTGAACTGGAAACACAATAATGCATAGTGTCCATGCTGATATTCAAGTGCATGTTGGTCGTCATGCGCATCAACTTGTCGAAGTGCATGTGTCAGCCCCAGTTGGACTTGTCTTTTGTCTTCCCCTTAGTGAATGTGTTCAGTGGTTTGGATTGCATAAGTACACTCAATGACATGCATTTTGTTGGATCCTTTGCATGCAATCAACAACACTTCTCACCATGTTTGATCTGTGTCCGCTGCTAAGGTGGATCCTTAACTTGTGCGGGCATAGTTTCATCTGTAAGTGCAAGTTGCACCCACTACTATTCATGTTCTTGCTGCAACTCATTGGACAATGTGTGCAGCTTCATGTTCTTCCTAAGTTGCTGCTTTAGTGAATGCAACTCCTACTTTATTCCATCTTCTACCTTTTCAAGATCTTAATGTCGTGCCGTCACTTCATAGCCTAAGTCTCCAAATATTCTTTCATTATCATTGGATTTTCTTGATCTTGCAACTTTACTCCATCTCTATGTTGTCAAAAACCTTCCTCTTCCATCCATTGTGTTCACTGCATTCAATATGCTAACAGCAGCTACTTTTCATGATTTTGCTCACTATGATGTTGTTGCTTGATGTCCTTTTCCATGAACAACTTGATGTCTTGGTGAGTCGGTAAGCCCATGGACACTTGATCCAATGCATCCCCAAGCATGATCTAAACGGTGTCTTCGTCTCCTCTCTCTTGGAAACCATTGTACTTGTACTGCTAAGAGGCATATGAACACTTGCGATACCTGGAGAGATGGAAACACTTATAGCAAGCAATCTGTCAGACGAGAAAAAGAATGGACATTAGAACTGACCTGCAACATACTTGGGTGAATGATCATGAAGGCTGCACAATTTTGGCTAGGAGTTTGGGAAACCGACTGCCAAGACTACACAAGGCATAGTCTAGGCTATTGGGAGACTAAATAACTACTAGAACTACAAAACGTGCAATCTAGTTGGGTAGTTCGCTGTTGGGATTACGAAATGTGTAATTCCAGTTGGGAAAGACTGCTGGCCCAGTGACAGATTTGCACAAATTTTTGGGCCAAGTAAACATTAACCTCCAGAAATGCCCAATCCAGTCCAGGAGGTTAGTTCTGGGCCAGAAGGCACAAATATGGAGAGGAAGGTGAACCTTCTTCCTCTAGATTGTGCAATGCAGCCTTGGTGAAGGGAGAGACAAAGCCAAGGTTCGCCCAACTAGCCGATTGGCAACTGAAAGCAAGTTAAGTCGATTAAATGCATGGTGACACTAAGTGATAGCAAAAGTGATAAATAGTGCATGCAAAACATGAATGGAAGATTGAGAAAATAGATCAACATGCATGTGGGTGAGGTCATTCGTCGACTGGGAAAACGTCGGTGCAAAATAATTTCATGCATGTGACAACAGTGACATAGCAACAAAAATTGAAACAAAGCTAGGAAAAGATAGAATATTTGTAACTGATAGTAGGGATTAAAATAAAACAAGAAAAAAATACTCATACAAGCAAAAACCCAAAAAGTGACAGAAATGCAGTACAAGGCATGGGAAGCGAGATTACCACAAAACAACTAACGTGAAAGTGGAAACTACTCCTAGATGTGATGTGGGATGTTAGAGCTATGAGGTTTATGTAAGGAATGACCTTTGTAGTTTCCGATTGATATGTTTTGATAACATCGAGGTTATGACGTGCATGCCACAAATCTAGGGGAAGCAACACTTGGAGAGAGGTTTCTGAATTTCTCCTTACAAGTATCCTCCAACTACTAAACATAGATACCTAAAACAAAGGATTCATTTGCATGCTTCCTTGGGAAAAGTAGCCTATGCATGCAAATCTGTTTTTCGGTCCCGGAGGGAACCGGTCAACTCAACTGCAGATGCAAGCAACTCCTCAATTGCTGGAGAAAAATGTGCATTTCTGACTGTCAACTGGGCTAACTACCCAAGGAGAGTGTAATTTCTAGGCCTAGTAGCTAACTATTGCCCAAATTTGCACAAATCTTGGGTTGAACTACCTGCTGATGGGAACAATTGCACAATTCCTACTGGGATGGTTGGCTGGCAGGATTGCATAATCCAGGAGACCAATAGACTGTCAAAGGGAATTACACAATTCCCTTTGACAACCTATTGGTCTCTTGTATTGTGAAATATATAAATGCATAAATTTCACTGGGAAGCTACTCAACATGTAGCTAGACCAATTCTAGATGAGCAGCCCGTGAAAGGAAAAGATCAAACTATGATCGATAGGCTACCATTGAGCAAGAAAGACACTAAAGCTTGAGGACATGATGAAGTCACGCAAGCTAATGTGAAGGTTGGTAGGGAGGCTCAAAAATAGGCTAAGGAAAAGAATTTGGAGGGTGGTTATAGCTGCTACAACACTTGGCGACACACTTGTAGAACTCCATCTCTCTGAATGGACCTTGTTCATGAGAAGCAATTCTAACACCTTTGGAAGTATTGTTCAGTTCTTAGCTCATCTTGTTTTCACACTAACTTGATTATAAGATGTAGCATCTGCCAGACTCTCGGTCGATTGACACACATTCCAATCCAAGGCAACGCAATTGTTTGGATTAGGATTGAGGGGTATATAAGTGCACAAGCAGTATAATCGTTAGAGTCTATGTTTCATCTCTGGTGTTGCTCCACTACCAACAGGCTTGGACAATACCCTAGTGGAGTCACATAGGAAGACAAGCATGGCTCCACTTCCAGTGAGCCTGGTGAGTACCCCAGTAGAGTTTCTTGCATCACCTCCCTATGCAGGAAGCCTTTCTCTTCTTTCACATTATTCATTTTTCTTTTTTTAATTTTTTTTTGACCTTTTATTTTTTTTATTTTCATAGCACTTAATCATTTCAAAGGTGGAAAAGGGATCCTAACTTACTGAGAGCATAAGAGGTTTTTCCAGTAGAGAAGTAGTTTATTGTATCTCCAACATGCCTATTAAAGTTTTCCCCCTCACCTTACTCTGCTTGACTAAGCTGACAAGGGTTAACCCAAAAGCAATCAACTAGAGAAGGTGACACTAGTTAGCACGCAAGCATTGTGCTTACACTAGGTTCACTCGAAGATTATGTATTTTCCTTTGATGTATCACGAAATAAGAGTAACAAGTTCATCATGCATAGGGAAGATGATAGATAACCAAGTAGTGATAGTTGTACAAACCCTCTTCTACTTTACCCAGCTTGTTTCAAGAGTCACACATGGTTTCATGTAAGCTAACATATGAACAAAACAAGTGAATGAACTAACACTCAACAAAGCAAAGAAAGAGTTGAAGCGAAAATGAAAGAGGATCAAATAAATAAACAAGAAAACAAACAAACAAGAAAATAAAGCATGTAAGAAAACAAGCATGCAAGAAAACAACTAAAGGAAAACACTACTCATACTCCTACAGTAACAATGCATGGGCCTGATCACATGAAGTGATACTTCCAATGCAACCATCAACACATTGGTAGACCCGTGTGAGTGAAGACTTAGTCTGCAAGTAACCCAGTTGTGTAGACCAGCATACAAGAAAGATATAACAGTGAAGATAGACACACTTCGTGTTTTAAGGTGCCCACAAGACATAAGTGAGTGCATGTGCATGACGGACAGTCCGTGGATTTAGACACTACGTGCAACTTTGAAGCAAAAGAACACTCTTGACTGAGACACGCAAGCAAACAAAAGAAACAAAGATAACTTGGACTGCCCACGAGCGCTTGCAATGTAAGACTCCTCCAATGCATGAGCAATGGGATCTTGTAGTTCGAGTGGAGGAAGTGTGATCTGTGTGTGAGATGTATCTTTAATGCATACATATGAGTGATGAGGAGCCTTGGTTGATTGAATAGTTTCATGATCAGAAGTGATAATAACCCCAAGAGGGTGAGGACCTAACATAACCATCAACTCGAGCTGAAGTGCCTCCATAGTCTTGGATATCTCAACTTCATCATCAGGTAGATCATCATAAATCGATGGCTTAAAAAGATCAACTGTAATAGATCCATGATCGTGATAAAAAAAATTGAAGCAAATGAATCATGACCACTACAATAAGAAAAAACAATGAATTCTTCGGCATACTCATGATTAGATGAATCAAACAAAGGGGTAGATGAAAAGTGAATGAACTCATCCTCTATGTTTCTGGAAAAGATAGTTGAAGGATCAAATGGATCTTCAATGAATAACTTATCCTCTCCATTGTCAAATTACGGACTAGCATCTGGTGACTCCTACGAGTGATCAACAATGGGTGCATCGATAGATGAAGACTGACATACAAAATCATGGATGGTAGGTTCACCAAAGAATCTAGGAAGGAATTGAGGGGGGTAGGATAGAAGGGAGTCATCCTTCGCTGAGTGTTGATGTTCAAGCTCTCAGTCATACTCTTCATGAATGACAGCACATGTTGGTTGTGCAACACCAACTCTATCAGTGGGTTGTTCCTCATTCACAACAAGTGAAGAGTTCGGAATGGACGAACAAAAGACAACATCGTCCAGAGGAACACCTCGGTGTGAAGATGGAGGTCAAAGAAAAGAATACATATGGGAACTCGAAGGACTCACAACTAACTCTATGAAAAAATTAAGTGGAGTGATCTTGGGAGGGTGTGAAGAATGTACAGATTTGAAAACATGAACCTCGGCATCACTGGGCGATGGTGGAACTATTGAATGAAAGGGAGGAGAACAATCCATTGAGACAGTGCCTACTCCCACATGGGATTGTGCAGTTTGAA
This sequence comes from Pinus taeda, assembly GCA_000404065.3. Lineage (NCBI taxonomy): Eukaryota > Viridiplantae > Streptophyta > Pinopsida > Pinales > Pinaceae > Pinus > Pinus taeda. The sequence goes on along the minus strand of APFE030314421.1, from coordinate 22,555 downwards.
CAATGAAGAAGGTTGAGCGAGGTTTGACATCATGCTTTCTCTTGGGACGAGTAGATTTCTTAAGGTAGTACTTGAACCGGTCCCAGAGATAAGCAAACTTCATCTGGATATTCACAGCTTGAAATTATAAGTCACGAGAGCACTGCAAAAAATCAATAATGGATTCATGTGGAGCCCTCCATTGCTGTAACATTTTCTAGTCAAGATGGCTTGGATCAAAATTTTGAAACGTGTCTTCAATAAGGTCACAGAGGTGCTAACATGAGTACATGGTGTTAGTTGATAGGTTGAGCACCCAACGAAATGGGGATTCGCGAAGTGTGAATGCAAGAAGCAGACCAGCATGTTCATCAATAAACTATCTTCCTCATAAATCATGGAAAGGAAGGTATGTAAGTGGTCAGACCAGGCCACTTCACCTTCACCATCATATGTGTGAGTGGACAAGAGAATGAAAATCTTCCCTGAGATGGAGACATCTTCCTGATTCAAAAAACACCTTAGGGGAAGAAGAATGCAATATTCCATGAAAGATATGAAAAGGTTCAAAACTAGATGAGAGGGAATTACTTGTCATCAGGCCCTCTTTCTAGCGGAAGAAATGTTGACGAAGCTGGACACGCCAACATGTCAAGGTGATATCTCTGATAAGAAGTCCGAATTATACCTTAGACCGTTTGGTGTAGGAGTCCCAGCAGTGGGTTGTAAGGTAATGCCTTGACTGCGATGTCACACAGTGGCAAGTAAGATAACTATGTCAGTAGCAAGGGTGTGACTAATGCATTGAGTCAATGAATGAGTATGAGAGGTTCCAACTCTTCAAATGGGGGAGGAAGGTAAAGGTGAGTTCCAGGTTGAAAGGGACCAGTCCCAAAACTGTTAGTAACACACCACACAAAGGACATGCACAACTTCTGACATAGCAATCAACATAGATGCAACAGTCCCAACATACAATGTAAGATAACCTAAACAACACTCATGGATCATTCTGAGACAAGTGTGACGGTTGCTATAATTAGGTTCATAGAAAGGCCTGTCTCGTGTTTGGTAGATAAGTTGACATGGATGGTGACAACATTAACAACATATGCAACACATTAACAACAAGATTCATATAATTTCATGTGAATCAGTTCATACACAAGTACGTAAGTTAAACAACATGTATCATTAAGGAAACGGGAGTAGTCCAACTACAATAACAACATATGCATGAAAGTGTGCCATATTTTATTATATAAATAATTTTAAGTCACAATCATACAATACAGCATGTAAGCCTACTAGCCCTATCAGTAGAACTTTACAGCCACTTCCACCTGCTCCTCCAAAGAGATGTACTAGCTTTGTGTAGTGGAGAAGCCAAGGCACGTTACAATACTATCCAAGCCTTATTCAAGATAATCTTAGTAGAATCTTGGCTGACCAAAAGACTATACAACGAGTTATGAGGGACTATTTATAGAAAAGGGTGGGGTGACCCTTGATATTCCCCTTTGTGAGAGTTCAACTACACACATGACTCTTCACCTACTCTATGACTATTACATCCAATTGTTGACACTCAACTTACACTTGACATGACTCAACATTACAATGCACATGTACTCATGTGAGACAACACAACTTGAGCAAGCCTTGCAAGACATCACTGACACTTGATTCGTTGTGGTAAGACCAACTCTTTGACATGCTTGTGGTGGTGAAGCTAGTAAGCTAATGCCAAGCTTGGTTGTCTGTGATGGTGTGTATGTGCCTGATGGTGACATCTTATTCAAGCTAACTCTTGCCTCCATTGCCACCAATGCATTGGTTCAGCCCCTTCATCGAACTCATCTGCTAATATGCACATGGTCTCCTTAAGTACGGTTGAACTGTAAACACACTGATGCATAGTGTCCCTGCTGATCTTCAAGTGTGTGTATTTGGTCATGCACATCAACTTGCCAAAGTGCATGTTCAACCCAGTTGGACTTGTTTTTTGCCTTCACCTTGGTGAGTGTCTTGAATGGGTTGGATTGCATGCATGCGCTCAATGACATGCATGCTGCTAGATACTTTCCATGTGATAAACAAAACTACTCACCATGTTTTCTCTATGGTCGCTGGTGGGATGGATCCTTAACTTCTACTGGTGCAATTTCATCTGTGGGTGCATGTTGTGCTCACTATTGTTCATGTTCCTGATGCAACTCATTGGATAGTCTATGCAACTTCATGTCCTTCCTAAGTTGCTACTTCAACACATGCAAATCCTTCTTTATTCCATCTTCTGCCTTTGTGAGATCTTCATGTCTTGTCGCCACTTCATAGTCTGAGTCTCCAAAAGTTTCTTTCATTATTAGTGGATCTGCTTGATCTTGCAACTTGGCTCCACCTCTATGTTGTCAACAACCTTTCTCTTTCATTGGCTATGTTCGTTGCATTCATTGCATTCCATATGTTGCCCTCAGCTATTGTTAATGATGCTTCTCGCTGTGATGCTACTACTTGATGTCCTTGCCCATGAACAACTTGATGTCTTGGTGAGTAGGTAAGCCCATGGACACTTGATCGGTTGCATCCCCAAGCTTGATATGAACGGCGTATTTGTATCTCCTCCCTTGGAAACCATTGTACTTGTACTACTAAGAGGCAAGTGAACACCTGTGATACTTGGAGACATGGCAACACTCTTAGCAAGCAATCTATCAGTCGAAAACCAAAATGAACATGAGAATTGACCTGAAACATACCTAGGTGAATGATCGTGAAGGTTACGCAATTTTAGTTGGGAGGTGAGGAGACTGACTTCTAAGACTGTACAAGGCATAGTCCAGGTTGTTGGGAGACTGACTGTTGGAACTACAAAATGCGCAATCCAATTGGGCAGTTAGCTGTTGGGATTCCAAAATTCACAATTCTAGCTCAGAAAGATTGTTGGCCCAAGGATATATTTGGGAAAAATTTTGGGCCAAGCAGCCACTGACTTCCAGAAATTCGCAATTTCATCTAGGTGGTCACTGCTAGGCTAGATTGTGCAAATATAGAGAGGAAGGTGAGCCTTCCTTCTCCATTGCACAATGCAGCCTGGTGAAGGCAGAGAGCGGTCCAAGGTTGGCCCGACTCGCTGATGGGAAACTGAAAGAAAGTTAAGTTGATGAAATGCATGGCGACACTAAGTGATAGCAGACATGATAAACAGTGCATGCAAAACATGAATTGAAGATTGAACAGATAGTTCAACATGCATGTGCGTGAGGTCATTCGCCGTTTGGGTGAATGTCCATGAAAAATAGTTTCATGCATGCGACAACAGTGAGATAGAAACAAAAATTGAAACAGAGCTAGGACAAGCTAGAATATATGTAAATGACAATAGGCATTCAAAGAAATCAAGAAAACAATACTCATACAAGCAAAAACCCAAAAAGCGACAGAAATGCAACACAAGGCATGGGAAGCGAGCTCATCCCAAAATAGTTGAGTTGAAGTGTCAACTGCTCCTAAATGTGATGTGGGACGTAAGAAATACAAGGTTGATGTGAGTAATGAGCTCCACAACATCCATTTGATAAGTTTTGATAACATCAAGGTTATAACGTGCATGCCATAAATCTAGGGGAAGCAACACTTGGAGGGATGCTTCTGAATTGCTCCTTGCATGTAACCTCCAACTACTAAACATAGATACCTAAAACAAGGGATGCCTTTGCATGAAACCTTGGGATAAGTAGCCTATGCATGCAAATATGTTTTGCTCACTCCCGGAGGGAACTGGTCAACTCAGCTGCACATGCAAGCGACTGCTAGAGAAAAATGCGCATTTCTGACTGTCAGCTAGGTTCACTTCCCAAGGGGATTGCGCAATTTCTAGGCCCAACAACTAACTGCTACCCATATTTGCACAAATCCTGGGCTGAACTGCATGTTGATGGGAAAATTTGTGCAATTCCTACTGGGAGGGTTGGCTGGCAGGATTGTGCAATCCTGGAGACCAACAAGTTTTCAAAGGGAATTGTGCAATTCCTGGAGCGAACTATTAGTTTCCCTCCACAAATGCGCAAATTTCACTGGGAAGTTGCCCAGCCTACAACTGGACCAAGTCCGGATGAGCAACCTATGAAAGGAAAAGATTAAATTGTAGTCGACATGCTTCCTTTGAGCAAGAAATATGTTGAATCTTGAGGACTTGACAAAGCAAGGAAATCTACTATGAAGGTTGGTAGGGAGGCTCTAAAATAGGCTAAGGAAAAAATTTTGGAGGGTGGTTGTAGTCGCTACAACATGACCCAACCAACTCATTGCTCTCCTTTCAAAAATACATCTTGATAGATTCAGATGTGGGCATAAAGATACTTTCTTGTGAAGATAATCCTTGACAACAATATCTTTAATTTGCTTCCTTCTTTCTTTTGATGATGATATGATAATAGATATTTCTTCTTGAAGAAGATGTATTCCTTCAAATAATGATCATTCTCTTCAAGGGAGATCACATTAACTTCTTGATGATGTTAAAAAATCCTTTCTTTCTTCTTTGGGATGAGTCTACCTCAAGATGTTTTGATCTTCTATTTGAGTAGAGGTAGTGGCCTTTTCAGATATTCTTCCTTGAGATGATTATTTCAGTGAGGTTCCCAAGAATGCTTCTAGTGTGGGCTTATTGTTTGATTGATGTAGGCTTTTGACACTTCCTTCAGGATGATGATGAAATCCTTGTCTTCGAAATGCCTTGGAGATGAGAGGATCTTCTTGATGCTTTGAAGCCCTTGATATTCTTCAATAAATTTGTTTATTGATTGTACTTTATTGAACTTCCCTTCCTTAAATTATCACTTAGCTCTGATACCATATTAAGAAATCTAGGGGCAGCAAGGGGTGATTTCTCTTCTTCATAACTACTTGTGATGTGTTTTTAATTTCACATTTTTAGCTTATTCATGTACTTATTATTATTGATGTTTTTCTATTATCAAATAGTTACTAAAACATATAGAAACATGAGACAATAGGACACAATATGTAGGCTATCATCCAGGGCCAAAACCTCTCCAACTTGAGAGGAAAACCCAAAATAATTTGTCTTCTTATAGAACCTTCAATTGATGAATTCCAAGGCCTAGACCCTTGACCAATATCCCCTCAAAGACCAAGTCAAATCCTTCTCCTTGATGTGCTCCCCTTTCACAAAGTCAAATTTAGTCGTACACACTTTCTAATGGAATTAGTTTCTCCTTTGACCTCTTTATCCACCCTACAACTTCTTGAATACAACTCATCCTTACTACAAAATCCCTAGGCCATACATGTGAGTGAGAATATGTAGAAATTATCCTCTTTTCTTCTTCGGTTGGTAAGATACTTCTTCTTCAACAATTCTTCCTACAATATGAACTCTTTGTCACCCAAATTCAATCCTCTTAGATTGACTATAATTTCTTTGGTCTTCTCACTGTAGGGAGATGCCCTACTCTTCACACATGTGAAGGAAGTTTTCCCTAAAAATAATCAGTAAAATCTATGTTCTTCCTTCTTCCTCCCTTTCTAGGTATTAGGCTTCTCCTTATCTCTAGATCAAACTTTTGGGATGATTGAGTGAGTACCTTTAAGAGTATTTTGAGTCCTCCTTTATATAGGTGTTGCTGAGCTCCAAAATAGGTCGACTTCACTGGCAAGCCAACTTGATAATGCATATAGGCTAACTTGACTTGTAGCTTGTATATTTGGTCTTCGAGGGATTTCCTTTACAATATTTAGACTAAAAAAACAATATTACAATATGTAACATCCCCAAATGGGTCATTTATACATGGAAATAACTCTTAAACCCTAGAAGCTCTCAATGGAGCTTGACCTATAAAACAAATTCCTCTTAACCATGAAACCCATGCCTCAAGAAAAAACTAACAAATTTATTTTTATTTTTACATATAATACATAAAAATATGATTATATATGTCATTATGAAGATGAACCTAGGTACATATTTCAACACAAAGATAATTGAAAACTGATATTTTCTAGAGATAGATATAAACGTACCACTAGAAAAGGTAAGCATATCTACAAGTTGAATTTTGATTCTTATAGTCGAGGTGAAGGTGAATAAGGTACGGTGACTGGTATGGAAAACAAAATTTGTTTCCAATAGAAGTGTTTACTAAAGGTGAGTTGGCAAGTCTATTGATATTAGAATCTTTGGATTGGTTAAGGGACATTCTAATATAGAGGGATATACCTACAATTTATAGTTTGAGAGGTTATGAGGATGCTAGTAGATAGGAGGAAAAGCCATTAAAAGATACGATTGAGAGCAGAAGAAAGGTCACAGAGACATTACCTGTTTTTCCACCGACATTAGAGAAACTAGGTAGAGAGGTGATATCATCTTGGTTACTGGCTAGATATAGAGAGTATATGGAGCTTAGGGAGGAAATTGATTAGGACCACACTATTATGGATGAGACAAAAGATAGGATGGGAGAGTGCCATCCAAGTATAAACTATCTATGCATCTCATATGTAGTTAGTATAGGTAATGTCATATTGGAATCTTAGTAGAGACACATTTTTGTTACCACTAGGAAAGATGACAGCTACACTAGAGGATGTAGACCCGATCATGGGTGTTCATGTAGATGGTTCCATCATAAAGGCTGAGGTGTTTGACTAAGAAGAATAGATTTAATGTGAATTAGAGGTAATCCATTGACTCTCTCCACCCATAGAAAATGCTAGCTCTTCTCATTTTATATCTTTCCTTGAAACCCTATGGTGACTAGGCTAAGACATGAACAATCCTCCTGTGGAATGCCATCTCTATGGAATTTGTGAAGTCTAAGGTTATGATAAAGTCCAAGTCTAATTTGTGATGGAGTTTGAGCCCATTCCAAGGGTTAATTTCAAGCCTTGTCTATGATAATATATGATCCCATTAAGAGTTGAAATAGATTCTATTATGTCGTGAATACCAACATTTTTGGCATAGTAAAGAAAGCCTAAATTTGGCCCTATTACAATTCTATGTCTTTACTTTGATCGAGTTCATTATGGATAGTTGAAAGACAACTTTTGGACGGTTGAGTTGGTACTTTTTGGACACTTGTCTATCACACATTATGAGAGAGAAGGAAGTTATGTGTCTCTTGCATGTTATATATTTTCATGCAATATCCTATTAAATTTTTCAACATTCTCTTTTGAAACCCATAAAATGTAGATTTCTTATCATTCTCTTAAGAAGTGTATCTTACATCCTTATAAGTGTAGAGATTTTCATTGGAATATGGTTAGGGAAACAGAACAATCTTCTACTTTAATTTTGTTCCATCTTCTACTTTGTAGAAGTTCTCTTCCCCATGCCAATTGGACTCATTAGATTTGTAGAAGTTCCAAACTTTAGTGATACCATATTTCATTGGTATTCTCTAAAACTGACCAATGTCGAGATTATCACTTATTGATCCCCAAACCTCTTCACCTAGTATTCTAGAAATGTACTCATTTATCGACCTTGCCATTATTGAAAGTGAAATTGAACATCACCCTTTTTCATCTTTTTCATGCAAATTTCACTAAATTCCAAGAGAGGTGTCTATAGAAGGATGACAAGGACCATATACAAATTTCTTCATGTTTGAAACACCTAATTATGTTCATAACATTAGTTTTTCAATGAAATTTTATTCCATCTTTCTTCACATATGGGTTAATATGACAACCCAACATATTCAAAAGGTTCGTTCTAGTTAAGGTAATAGTATGGACTTAATCCATAAATTGTTTTTCAAATGTTATTGTCCCATTTGAGAAGAAGCCTTGACCTCTCTAAGGCTTATTCGGGTTAAGGTAATTGTATGGAATTGAGAAATATATTTTTTTTAAATGTAATTGTCCCATTTTAAATGAAGCCTTGCCCACTCTACCTTAGAACTACTTCTCAAATAGGTTTCATTCCTACTAAGGGAATTCCTAGCTTGTTGAAACCTGTGTTTCTTCTTATCTTGTTGAAACTTGCATTGCTTCCACTAGACATTATCAGTCTTTGTTCAATTGTAACTTATATATTTTTTACTTAATCATCCTCCTTACCAAATTACCTCAACTATCCAAGTTGCATCATGTCTAATGAACAATGCAACACGTGCAAATTTGATATTTTACATGTGTCTCATTTCCAAAGCTTATGAAGTTGATCTGAGCTAATGAGGAAAATCACATGGAATTTTTGAGAAGTTGGAATATGACCAAGGATATATTGTGTGTGCATGAAAAACATGATCTCAATCTGATCATTGAGAAATAATTTGACCCAACATGGATGGCAACTCGCTTGAAATTTGACATGAAAACATTATTTTGAATGCTCACATCGAATTTAGAAGATTTGTAGAAGCGTTTATGTGGATTCATATTGTATCAAGCTTTACATCCACATCTTTCTATAGATTACATTCATTTCCCTATATTTCTTACTTATTTTGGTTCTCTAATATAATAGAAAAAGTTTATGGGATTGTCAATTTTGGTCAATTGCAATAACATTCTAATAAAGAAGATAAAAACTTGAATCTATGATCTTCTCATCTTTGAGATACTTCACAATGGTATTTTATTATAGATTTAATTTCTTAGCCTTGGCCATCGTCTTCAGTCCATTGAAATTATGGATATTGGATTACATAGTAAGGTTTTGTCCTACTTTGTGGACCTCTTATGATACTATGAAATTGTATCATAAGAATATCCCAAAACCTAAAATTAGACAGTGTAGGATACTCGGCATAGTTGGATAAAACAATGATAGTCCAAATGAAAAATTAGAAGTTCCTTTAAATATTATATTATAGGATAAATGACTCTTAACCATAGCTCATTGGCCAAATATTATCTTCATTCTTCTTAATTAACTGATGTCTTGTCTGGTTACAAGAAAGAGGACAATGAAGTAAATGGGTTCAAGGTGGCTTAATACTTCAAAGAATATATTTCAAGATAATTTTCATTGCCTTTTGTTGGTTAGCTTTTATAGAATGGGGCATTTCTAAGATACATTTAGATTATTGGAAAAAGGGAAAAGGACTTTATAGTATCATTTTGCTTATCCATATTTCTTCTTGTAGAGAAGAAAGTATAAATCTACATTCAAATGAGGATTCCACCAAGCTACAATTTGTAGAGAGAATGCCATATTAGCTACACATGAGACCATGGATGTAACAATTGATGAAATCATGTTGAATATTTAATGTAATATCAAATGAATTGTAATGAAAATAAATGGAACATCCAATGCCATGGTTAAAAGTGCTTTCTCCACATGGAATATATTGTAACATAATTTGCTTCTTTATCTCACTTTCCTTTATACCAAATTTTACTTCCAGTGTCTTCCATGCTTCCTAGGAAGATGTAGCTTTTTCTATCTTTCACAAGGAATTATCATCCAATGAATGTTTTATAAGATCCAATACTAAGGCATCACATACTTCATCATATGGGTTATTATATCAATACTCAATCAACTCTTTACATCGAAGGAAATTTTTCATTTTGACAGTTCCTAAAAGTTAAAATTTCCTAGTAAATTTTGGAAGTGTTAGTAGATATATCTTGATCCATTCATCCTTGAATTGTTCTACTTCATCTACTTGTCTTTTAGATGCCCCGATTATTGTGATAACCTTCATGATCTCTTTGAAAAACTTTGGCTCTTCCTTTCAATTTCTTTTGTCAGTTTTCTCTAGTCCTGCTTTGTGACCCATGATTGTCGTATTTGTTTGGTATTTTTCTTCTTTCCTTATTGTATCACCCTTCTACAAATGAAGGTCACATACACTTGATTATATTTAAAACTAAACATTTTAACCTTCACTTTAATGGTGGCTCCCAACAACTACTAGCAACTTTGATAAGATCTTTTACGTTGATTCTTATGGAGGCTCATGGATACAACTTACAGCAGAGAGTCCTTCTTTGGTCAGTGGTGGTGTCTCTTTAGTCTATTCACTCTAATCTTTTACTAGTTTGGTTTACAAACTCTCAATGAGGTCTAGTTTATACTTATGTACCAATGGATGCAAACTTTGATTTGCAGGCTACTAACAATAGCCAAGGCTCTTAGTGGAAGTAGCTCATGACCTTCTTAACTACTTTGGTTCTTTGGAACCTTGATCTGATACCACTTGTTATTTAGAGACATAGATAAACATGAAAAAACAAGATAAATAAGTACACAAGCTTCTTCTTAAATAAAGAGGTTCTATTGATTAATTATTCTCTAATATAAATCCACCGAGTTACTATAATTCTCTCTTGTTACTTCACATTACATTGACCCAACCATGAGTATATAAGCACTAAAATTTCTAGATATGGAATCATGCAAACTCTAACTTTATTTTCTTCATGCAAACTATGACTTGACACTTTAACTAAACCTTTCTAACTTCACTTTAACATAAATCGACATTTTTCTTTTCCTTAACTTAATTTTCTTGGCAAGGCATTAACTTTTTATCCCTAACTCACTTGACTTCTAATATTAGACTTAACTTGTTTTTCTTCACTTAACTTAACTCTGCATACAATGCATGCATATGAGAGTACTTACTATTTCTACCAAGTGAAACAGTTTTTTTTTATCTATGACAAAGTTATGATCGACGACAACAAACCAAATAGGAAATTTGGGGATAAATTTGAACCAATTGTATGCTCTTATAATTTTTGAATATCTATATGAGACTAGACTTCATTTGGTTGTAACACATTTGAATATTTGACAACTATTAGGCCATTTGGGTTGTTGATTCTCTAAGACTAATTTCACTCATATCATTTGAATGTTGGTTATGTTAAGGCATAATTGTATGGAATGATTATCTACATACTTCAATAAGTGTTAAACTTATGAATTTAATAATCGTGAAATATAAAATGTGAGGTGTAGTATGGAATCATGTAGTTCCAAATTGAGAAAATTGATGAGTGAAATGAGTCATGATGCACCACAAACCTATAGTGATGGGTCATCTAGTTACGTATGTCAACCTCCGATGTGGGTGACTATAGGGGCATGACAATGGGTTTTTAGGTTAAATTAAAATTTATGCTACAGGTACTCTTTCAACCACCTTCATAATATATTAATATATATAATATATATATATATATATATATATATATATATATATATATAATATATATATATATATATATATATATATAGATATATATATATGAAGTGAGGAAGATAAATTACATAGTTGTTATTTCCTAGTTTGAAATGATAAAAATTGCTAATATTACTTGGTTTCTTAATAATGCATTCATGGTTTTCTAATTAATAGACGTATATTTTTGAAAAAAAAAAATTATCATTATATTGTACGTGATTTCTTACAAATTTATATCAAAGATTTAGTGGAAGTAACTTAAAGGTTTTCACATATTTAAAAATAAAATAAAATTAGTTAATAGAGTGTTTGAGAATGACCTTGTTATGATGTATTATGCAAAAGCATGAGATTGAAAGTTCAAATCCCTTTAAATTAGGCCAACCAAAAAATAATAATTTTAATCTATCTATTTATTATATTTTTAGAATGTGGTATGTATATTGTAATTGTTCTTAAATTAAACTATCTTTAATTTATTACTTTATGTAATTTTTAATATATATATATATAGTTAAAAATATTCTAAATTCCAAGATATATATAATTTAATTTTATAATTAATTTAAAAAACAATATGATTAGCATATTCTAATGTTATATTTAATTAAAGATGATTTATCAGAAAAAATAATATAAGAGAAAGAAATTGATATGATTAAAATTAATAAGTTTTGAATATCTATTTTCAAAAATAAAAAAATATAATTATCGGTTATTCACTCTTGAAATATTTACTCAAATTTTCTAAATGCAGTGATAGACAAGTTGTCTCTTATAGTATTAGAAGATATCAAAGGGACAAAAAAGGATTTGATGTCCAAGAAATCTTGCCATGAAAAGTTGTAGCATTCTTTAGAGTTGGCTACCCCCACAAAATGAAGAGACTAACAAATCACTTTCTTTATATAAGATAGTGTGAATGCTAAGTGAAAAAGAAACCTGAGTATAGGCATGAGATAGTAGTAGCCGACAAGCTTGCAGAGTTATGGCACAAAGTCACCATCAATTTTGGAGGTGTTAGATAATATTATCTTAACTATATGGTTTTGTCTTAATTGTTAACCTTTTTAAATGGGTTTCCCCTTAATTGCCAATGTCTTAAGTGGCCATTGTGTTAAATATAAAGTTTTGTCTTAAAATATATTTGTCTCAAACTATTTTTGTCTTAAACTCTTTTTGTGTTAAACATAGAGTTTTGTCTTAAAATATTTTGTGTGAAACTATTTTTGTCTTAAAATATTTTTGTCTTAAATTTTTTTTGTCTCTTAAATATAATTTTGTGTTAAAATATTTTGTCTCAAACTGTTTTTTGCCTTAAATAGAATGTTTTGTCTTTAAAATATTTTTGTCTACAAAGTTTTTTTATCTTAAATTTTATATTTTAAGACAATTTATATGATGATATTTAATTTTAATGTAAAATAACTAAAATAAAAAGTGATATTTTAAAAGAAAAGATTTATTTTGTCTTAAAAAAAGCTTTAAAGTGCAGTTTGTGTAGTAGTGTAGTAGTGTAAGAACACAAAAAGTCATTATTGCTTTCAATCATTAAATAACTAGTTATGTAATGTTTTCCATATTCATTTGAAAACAATATCTACTTCTATTAATACATGCTAAAATATTACTTTAAGAAGAGAAAAATCAACTAATATGAGGAAGATATTCAAACAAGAATCTGTGATGGAAGTGTATTTAGGAAGATTACCCATTGTCACCACCAAACCTTGAACTTTAATCCGCCAGTTATCCCCTCTTATAATCTTGCCTCTAGATTCAATCAACATTTTGGTCCCTTGAATAGGTATTTAATACCTTTATTACATGATAAAGTTTCTTTTAGATGAGTCTCCCTTTTGTGGACCTTTTTATCCACTTGCCTAGGTTTTTCCATAAAAGCTTATCTTTCTCTCATGTGACATTTTTAAGCTTATCCAATCTTAACATCTTTATAGAGCTAAGAAAATTAATGGATTTTTCTCTCTCACCCTTTAAGATTATCTAGAAATTCATCAAGAATTCTTATCATGAAAGAATTTTCCAATCTCATTTACCAATGAGATTTTATTTAGTAAGAGTCTCATTTCTAGATGTCTTATTCCCAAATACATACATCCCATTTATTTATTTATTATTAAATATATGTTTACATAATTTCAATATTTTTCATAACTTTTCTGGCCATTCTACTCAATATAACCAACAATATTATAATGAAAGAGGGATATTACATTTTCCTTCCCTTTAATTAACTTAGTCGTGGATGTTTGTTATCAATTCCCTTTTCTCGAACCTTGTTAGATAAATTTTCCTCCTTTCATCATCCTTTTCTCGTTCGGAAGTAAACACTCTCCTTGAAATCTATCTTGAGCAACGACTTGATTATGGATCTAAATCGCTTTCTAGTCTAAGATACACATAGTTCCTCCATTAAGCCTCTATCGACTTTACCTATAGCATTTTCCAATAAAAAAAATATCATGTACCTAAGTAATGATGTATGAAAACATTTCATTTTTTTTTAATATGACTCGGAAATATAAATGAATGTACTACAATTCCATATCTATTGGTTTTGTGGAGTTTTAGTATTCTACAAAACCCTTAGTATTGTCAAAGAAATTTCATCTTTTCTTAAGGCCAAGAGTCAGTTGGTTTCTGCCATCCCCTTTAGCATCGTCATCACTTTATTTCATTTTCTATAACAACTCAGTCGAATGCACCCCTAGTCTTTCATTTTGTCTTTTTTATCTTAGCATGTTTGTATTTTATAATTTTCACCTGTTTTCAACATACTTCCACATGTATTCAATAAGGTCATCATCCATTAATTTATTACTACAGTAGATCGAGTGCCCTACCCATTAAGATGAATATTATTACGTATACACTTCAATGTACAAAGTCGTACATTGCTTTTAACATTCCTCACATAACGATAACAATGATCAAGGAAAGGTTTGTCACATAGTAGATATCACGGTATCAATGGTGCATATATGATTTTGGCCATTTTCATGGCTACTATACTATGATTACAATAGCCTACATATGGACTTATCTGTGTATACCCTTAACTATTTTTCCTATTAATGCACCGTTACTGCACCGTTACTGACAACACTGATAGTTCAAATATTTTCACCATTGAAATTTTTTCCTAATTGACCCAACAAGGTGTGATTCACAATGAGTTACAATTTCAATAAAAAAAAAAATTGAAATTCTACATTTTTGAGGTCCTCTCCTTCTTAACATTGCTGTTAATTCTGAGTTTCTTAGCTTTGACTAGGAGCTAATATAATTAGTAATTTTTATTTTGGTACTTTGATATCAACTACACCCAGATCTCTTTCCTACTTGTAGAACATCTTTCTCGTAGTTCTTATGTTTGTGGATGGTTTATATAGTGTTTCTACTTGTTTTCTTGTGTTTACTTTGTCATAGTCACTCTTCACAATATTACTATTATGGTTGTTGAGACATTGGAATTTAATCTATACTAATCTTTATAACTTTCTCAATTGAAGAGATTTCTAATTCACCTATGAGTTTCCTTGTGGCAAATTTCATTTTGTTCCCAAAACAATTTTACTTTAAACCTCTTTGGCTGTTCAATTCTTAGCCATATAATATTTAGAATACTTATGCTATTAGCTTTTGGTTTCTTGATATGAATAAAAATGGATATTAACATACTTCTTGTATTTTAGTATTTATGAATCCTACTTTTAATCCATTTTGTATCTATCTTTATATATTTTTCAATAATTTGTATGTTATGAGCATACCACAATGCTCCTTTCTTTCTAGCAGAAAAACTCGTCTTAGATAATTTATTCATAAACATACTTGGTATTCTCAACTTCTAATTCAACTTCAGACCTCTTTACTTTATTTCACAATAAAGACTTGAAGAAAATTCTATGTGTTTCCTTTATTCATATTTTATTGTACACAATTACTATATTCTATTGCCACTTGTTATCCTATCTTAAGTTCTCTGTAAAAACTATATTGTTTTAATATTCCCCTTTTTCCTAATTAATGTTAATTCATATATCTACTAAGTTATTATTCTTTCAAGGCACATTCCATGCTTCATTTCTCTTACAAAAATATGTTTGGCACATTTTCTTGAAGCACAGACTTTCCACAACTCAGGCCTCTCATTTGAGTGACTCTTTCCACTGTTCAATATTATGTGCCTTATACCTCGGTTCCAAATTGTTCATCTCCTCACTACCTGATATTGTAAGTGTTAATAAATTTACCGCGGTGCATACATTTTTGGTGCCTCGAGATTAAAGTCCAACAATTTATAGTTACATATACATATATATCACTACATACACAACTTCCTTAGAATGAGTACCCAAAATTGATACCCACTGTTATCTCAAAATCAAGCCTGATAGGCTACTGGTCAGGATGACTCTAAGTAACTATTTGAAACCAAGCTTTTGACTAAGGCTTAGCCTCCTTAGCCTGAGAGGCCTCTGTCAAAGGGGTTTATGATTTTCTATTAATGATAAGATGGCTAACTTTTGTGAGGTAACAACATAAACAAATATAATGGCTGGATAAACATTTCATAAGTTCCCATTGGGCCTATGGAGTCAATCATATTTCAGTGAACAATGACATTACCTTGCATAAAAGTCAGGGCACTTAGCATTTAAATGTTCAGAATATAACTTACATGAAACCATAGCTCACACATGCATACATACAGGAAGTCAGAGCACAATCAGTGAATTCTGATTGATTATGCATCTATGCAACTGAAAAAAAAGACATTAAGGAAAGAACCAACACATATTCTGAACAAGACAAATCCTTCATGAATCCTGAGAAGAAAAGTAGATGCTTTATATCACTGAAATGGTCTTTACATAAGCTAAAACAGTACTTTCTGTTATCAAATCTCCAACCCCCATTACATTGCTGTCTCAGCTATATATAATCCTTATTCTAACTAATTCGAGTTTCCTCCTAGACCATGAGGGGAATTTTAATAACTCGATGCTTATCTCTAAAGACACCTATCAACTATTTAACTGTCTATTAAATACAAATGAACTGCTGACTGTAACTTTTTAAAAGTCCTAAATCAATTATAACTCTAACTCCATCTTCGTGCCATAATGGCTATTCCTTGTTCTTTGACACCTGGTTCTTTTAGATTTAGCTGAGTTGGATATTAAATATGCCATATTAGCCTTTAGATGCTGGATCCCTATCTGTCCTTGGTATTAGGAAGATGTTCCCTGCTTCGCGGCTTCTTTTTCCCCATAATTTGCTCGAACATGAATAGCACTTTTTTGAGTCTTTAATCACCAAAAGAATGGAAGATGGCCACGTTTTAGATATGCTGTAGGCTGTGGTGATAGACAGGTGTCCCTTTTTCAAAAACTCCCGCTCATAATAACAAACTGCTCTGTATGGGTTAAAAAAAACATCATCTACAGCAGTTTTGTAGCGCGCTACCAAACTGCTGTTTTATTTAAAACAACTTGCTTTTCTGGGAGAAATTCAGGGTCTAACACACAGTAGAGCAGGTTCCCCATTGATTTGAACCATTTGTACACATGAATATTGCTGCCAGTGACAATGAATGAAAGCATTCAAGCTACTTGCTGTGGCCGCCACATGGTTTTCTGTGCACAGAGGATCCCTTCCTTGTTTTGAGAGTATGTCATTCGGATTTGCCACTGTAGTGACTTTATCATGTTTTCCAATTCATT
The DNA here is from genome assembly GCA_000404065.3 of Pinus taeda. NCBI lineage: Eukaryota > Viridiplantae > Streptophyta > Pinopsida > Pinales > Pinaceae > Pinus > Pinus taeda. The sequence continues at coordinate 5,643 of APFE030314421.1, read as the reverse complement.
CAACGTCTCCACCGTGTCACGAAAGATGATTGAACCCCCTAGCCTTAAAATGCGATCAACCTCTGTCATTACAGAAACTAGGCTACACCTTTTCTTCAACTTAGAGAAGAAGTGATCGGCATGCAAAAGATCGTATGTTCTGGGGTAAGCACTGAATGACTCACACCAGTCATGTGTAATTCAAAACCAGTGTTTAGAGAACCTTGTTCCAGTAACTTACTGAATCCATATCCAACTGGTGCTTTTCTGAAAGAATCATGCATTGAGAAGGAAGAGATATCTCCAGCTTGGGGTCCAATCTGTGAATCTAGTGCATTTGTACATTGGGTGTGAGTTCCACTTCCGCCCATATAAGATGTGGTTTGATAACCATGAATTGTAGCCGGTTGATAGTCAAATTCTTCAGGATAAGACAGGATATGCAATCGCGAGTAACGCCTCTCACTTTTATTAAAAGAAGGAGCAACTTGCCTGGCATATGAACTACGTAAAGCCATGGGAGAAGCCCAAGATCCCAATGAAATATCATAAATATGTGCCCCTGTAGACAAATCCATGCCACTCGAGTTCTCACTTGTTTTTATGCATGAATCTAAAACACCAAGGTGCTTATTACTGAACTTGAAGATGCCAATCTAAAAAAAAGGTATCGCAGCAGCTGGAAGTTGTATAGCCAACAAGACCTGAGAAAATATCAGCAACTGATAAATATCTGCAGTCCCTGAATTCCATACTTTGCTCGGCATCTTTGGTCGTCTCTTTGAGCTCGATCAAATAGGAGAATTGTCAAAAAGATGACATAGAAATAAGGAACGAAATGATTGAAAAGTCCTGGCAAAGTCCAGAAAAATGCCGCAAGAATTTCGGGCACATAGTGAAAATGTGGTGACACACTCCACCAGCCAGACATCAAAAGAAGGCTCGACTTCTTCTCCCCAGTCATGGTTTCATACCAAGCCTCTATCTTTGATGGTGGTCGGCCCCAGATCAAGCAGTTCCCATTTGTTTTACGGAATAATTGCCGTTGCCTATCACAATCATAGTTGATGAATATGCATGCAATGCCAACAATAAGTATGCCCAGTGACAGCTTAAGACCCAAACTAATGGGATGACGCACAAGATACATTGCTGGAGATGTATATACAGATGGAACCTAAACTAGACATCCCCAACAAATGTAAAATCCAGCTCGATCATGAGCTATATCCATGGTGTTCCAGTAGTCAGATTCCCACAAGAAGAACTTTGTTACATACACCACCATCAATATACTGCTTACTAACATGGAATCCGCTACTCTTCCATACTCTTCATACTGTTTTATGCTGTATGTTACTACAAGAACTGCCCAAGACATCATTCTAAACCGACAATTCGTGAAGACCTTGATGTCAAAGTTTTTACCTATTCGAGGATAAAGCTCCATACCCGAATAGAAATCAATAACTACATTTCCAGAGGAGCCTGAATCAGTCGAAGACGGTGCAACATGTCCCTTAATATATAAAAAGATGCAAAAGATAAAGCTGCCTATGATAAGTGCTGAGAAGATCTCTCCCAAGTGGTCATAGACAATTGTAGTGTTAAATAGGCCAAACCACCAGATAGTAATATAAGTTGTCAATGTGACAAAGTAAGCCAGCACTCTGTTTGCCTTATAGACTGGAATGTTTCCCTGCTATCCTCATATATATACCAAACAAACCACGCTCATAGATAACTGGAAGCGTATTTGGAGCATCAATTGGCACAACATTCATAACCCAAACTGGCTGTGATACTAGAGCCGCTGCAAATCCTCCATAAACTGCTTTCATGTCCATAACATTCCGAACAGCAGACCAATCAATTCCCATCCCCACAAGGTATGACTTGCTTACAACCTTTTTCCTTTGAAATATTTTCAGTGATAACACCCACGTCAAATCATCCTTATTCACATGTTTAGTATATCATATTATCAGATTACACACATCCTCAGTCGAGTCGAAACAATAATGGGTATCGCATCTGTGTTTTATATAAGACAACAAGAAGTTATTTGTGCAACATTTGCCCACTACCTCTATATTATTTTGGCACATGTGTGAATCAATTTTTTTCTCTCAAAGTACTATCTATATCAACTTTTCTGTTATACTCAAATTCATATACTTTTGAACTCTTATGAGAATCTTCTAAAAGACTCCATCTATAGGTTTCCATCTAAATTTTGAGCTAGACGTAATTTATCGCATGTACTATCTTTAGAATCCTAGTTAACCTTTCTTGTAATACTGACATCTAAAAATAAATTGGTAATGGAAAAGGTCAATACTTTATGTGATTTGAACTAGTACTTTGTACCTCTCGCACTGAATGTAACCATATTAGCACAAGAATAATGCGGGGAATCCTTCGTAAATGGGAAGAGTTGTCTGAAGATCGGCATTATCTAGGTCGATGTGCCAATTTTATCATAAAATGTACATAATTAATGACAATATGCATTTTCATCTCCAATCTTCCACTAAAATCTTTAAAGCACTATATTTAGGCTAGTCAGTAATATTGTAGCTTTAATATCCTTAGTTGTATCTCACTTAGCCGTGTTATAAAAAAATTGATATTATTTCTTGTGTTTTCCCTTTTTCCCGAGACATATGTTATGTTTACATCAGAATCAGTATTTAGATTCATCAATAGTTATGTAAGTAAAAATTATATGAAGAATGTAGGGGTTCCTCTGCCTATATAAATAAAGCTAAGATGACACACCCCTATAGAAAACTGTCTATTTCTTTCTGAAAAATAGTCATTCTGATTTACTTTGAATAATCAAATCCAACCTTTTAGAATAGCTTGTGTGCTTTTGAGTGTTTTATCCACCTTCAATTTTTATGTCATAATTACATGACATGTCTATAGTTTTTTTCCTTAATACTTAAACTTAACATTTGAATTAGTGACTATTGAATGCTTGTGTATTTTCTCCTTCTCCTTCATGTATAGCAAACTGCTAAAAGAAAATTTGTTTATCACAGTTGACCTTGATAATTTCCACCTTGTACTTTTGGGTTGGTCATAGGCTTCAGTATTGAGCTTAGATCTTTATTATATTCACCTGGCCATTATGATTATAAGACTAGAGTATTACATTTATCATTTGGGTGACACATAGGAAGCTAATATGATTTCCCTGAATTTACAAGTTGAATTATGTAGCCAATAGTACATGTTAATTTTAACTCAATTGTTGTAGAAAAACTTACTCTTCTCATTAGTGTTACAAAATACTTCTTGAAGACCACCTTCGATCCACCTGAATTATGAATATTACTTTGATTTGCAACTAAAGATGAAGTCTTTTCTCCTACAATAACTAGTCTCTATTGTTGTTCACTTTATAACTAAACTCTACATGTCCCATTTTTAGTGACATGTAACCACACTCATTTCTGTCCATTAGGTCCCAGAGTTGAACCTGGGGCTCTGACACCCTTTTTCACGTGTCCAGTTCAAGACCTTTTTTTTTTCTCTCAGTGCTCCTATTTCTGTTGTTTTATCCAATCTTTGAGTAAGCCATCTCAACTTTTTAGCTTAATATAAGGGTAATAACCCCTATCCACTGTACTGGGATCTTCTTTATCTAAATCTGAGTTGAATGACCTTGTTGATCTAAATATGAGTTTCATTTATCCTCTAGATCAGAGATTGGTTCAACCACTTTCTCAACTTGCACAATCTCTGATTGAGGCTCCTTGGAACTTGAGACCCATCCATCCTCATCAAAATTTTAAGTACCATCCATCCTCATCAAACTTATACATCTACTTATGACTTACTTTTCTTGCGCTAGAATGCAGATCGGGTCAGGGTGGGATGTTTCACTACACCCAACAAAAATACTCTTAATACTTGAGGGTTCAAACTTAGTTCTCTTGTTGTCAAGCATATGAATATAAAAATGACAACCAAAAACATGAATCTGAGATACTTGTGGTTCCTCACCAGTATAGGCCTCTTCTGATGTTTTGTTCTTTAATTCCCTGTAAGAACATCAATTCATAATTTACATAATTATATTTCACATCTTTTCCCAATTACACATGGGACAATCTAGTTCATGAATCATAACCTTGGCTTTCTCTATCCACTAATTCTTCTTCTCAGCATTACCATTCTATTGTGGGTCATAAGGCACTATCAGTAACCTCTTGAATCTTTCTCCCTTGCAATGCATTGAATTCCTTGGAGTACTCTCCTCCATTGTCATACCTCAACATTATAATCCTTTTACCTCAACATTATGATCCTTTTACTTATCTGATTATTTACAAGAGCTTTAAAATCTTGAAACCCAAATAATATTTCATCCTCACTCTCCATAAATGATTATAAATGGTAGGCCTATGGCCTTTCCATCTCATCAAGACAGATCATCTACATAAATAAACAATGTTCTCTATTCTTGGTGCAATTCTAAGTAAAAAATTATATGTGGTTAATCATCAACAATCATACAAAAATGGCTATGTTTCTGTGATATGTTTCCAAGATTGGGATACTTGCTAACATTTCCAAGTTCAATGCTCTAGTAAAAATACAAGGGAACTTTACCAACCAAACAGAACTCCATAATCTTCCCACATTTCTTCCACTTATAAATCAACACATCACTCATGCACATCCAATATAACTTCAGGCAATTAATCGTTTAGAAATATTCCCAAATAATAAAAAGATGTTAACTCTCCTCTGCCCATACAAGCATACATATGTGCTCCAACAGATTAGCACTTTTATTTGAATGTGCCCATTGAAGACGGCCTTGATAATGATTCCAATGGTTTTATATATGTGGAACACCCAACAATGTCGTTCATTCACGTGATACAAAGAATATAAATCTATTGGCCAAATAGCATGCACTCCCAAATATATTAAATAACAATATTCATGCTGGCTATAAGGACTTTCTTGTAGGAAGCGATCACTCAAATAATCAAGCCAATATAAATCTGAACCCTTTTCCAATACAACCAGGCAATGAAATAACACCATAGAGGTAACCCAAACATATAGTTGTAAGATATGGTACACACAGTCATTACATATAGTTGTAAGATATGGTACACACAGTAATTAAATCAAAGAAGATCACTAACATCCAACATACATTCACATGGGGATTTACATTGAAATATCAAATAACAGTTCCAGTATCCATATCAATGAACCAACAACATGAGAATGCTTCCGAGATATAGATTCCAATTTCATGGTACCGGCGACAGAACAATTACAAATTTTGGAATAGATGCCAATTAATGAATCAATTAGATGTGATATCGATCTGTTGGAGCATCCAACCATTCAACAAACTCGCTTGGATGAAACCCATGTAGTGTCCATAAATTTATAGTAGTGTTGTAGAATGTGATTTACTCACACCAGCAAACAGAGCTAATGAGAAATAGTGATGTTGTCCATTGTATCTACAATTCAAATTTTAAGTAGGATAAGCAATTTTAAACTCTTATTTGTCAATAATGTTGCACATGTTCTTGTGCCTTCATAAGAGTAGATGCAGGCAACAAAATTTACAAACTAGCAAAGAACGAAGTTGTTTATTGTATTTAACTTTGACAGGTTAGGTTG
>APFE030314411.1:0-18172 GCA_000404065.3 Pinus taeda | reverse complement strand
TGCACGTCTCTTTTCTTCTTGTGGTTCCCTGTCTCCCCTCTAGAAAAAAGCAAGGTTTTATTGGGGTTCCAGTCTTGGCTCTTTTCCATACTTTGACCATTTACTCCTCCTTGTTGTCTGATTTTTGGTATGCCACCTGGGTTCCCATCCCTGTATGCCATTGGTAACCTACAAACCTTTTCTAGCACTCTGCTCCTATGTAATACAATTGTTCTCCTCTCTTTCCTAAGAGCAAACTGTATTTTAGGCTCTCAACCTTCCCCTTGTGATACAGTTGACCTTAAATTAAATTCTTCATGTCTATGGAAGTTGGGATTCCTTGGCCTTTTTCTCTTATTCAGGTGGCAATGAAGATTCACAAAGAGACGTATTCAAGTTATGGGGGTCACCCTAAATGCTTTTTCTGCTCTCATCAAGAAGAGACCTTGAATTTGGATATCATGGAAACTAAAATGAAACTGCATGAATAGATGAACCGCATCATCATCCTAGTGGAAGAAATACAAGAGCTCAAAATCAACATGGCTCACTAGGCAAATGAAGTTGACACACTATGTCAGCAGATTGAAGCTCTTCAAACCCAAAATTCTTCCAAGACAAATACCAATGCTAAGTCTAGTGCCTCCAGTAGATGCAAAGGAACTCTTCTCCTAGACCTCAACAGGCCTTTAGTTGAGGATCCTAACTCTCTCTTGTGATGAGCTCAAAATTCAAATATGTTTTCCTTCTTGGGCAGTTTTGTAAATTGTTATCATATCAACACTCTGTTTTTGTATGTCTTCAAGTTAGGATTTTGGTATCAGTAAACATTTCCTCTCTAGAGGATCAGTTTGTAAGAGAAATCATGTACTCCAATTCTCGAGTATATGCCGCATCTAGGCACATATTTTAATACAATACTTATCACTTATGTGTTAAAAAAAAACACTTATCTCATTGAGTGTATTAAAAGTTATTTTCCTAGATTTTATGAACACTATTAATTTGGAACTTTGATAAACACTACTAGTTTGGAACTTCATAAAGAAGTTTTACCAATGCATATTATTCCTTTTATTTATGAGTATTAATCTTGTTAAATAAAATGCAAAAATATGGCATAATCTTAACTTGAATGTTCAAAGCATAAATAATGATAATACTAAAGCTCACCATATGGTAGCAGTCAACTTATTTGAGAATATAACATAGAGTGGATTGACATGAAGAATGAAGTGTAGGTAATTTATTCATACCCTATCCTAAATATTGTGTTAAAGAATTTTGGATGAATAATAGGTGCACTATAGTAAATTTATGTTTTGAATATTTTAACAATTTAGTAATGCGATGAATGGGTATGTAGTTTTTTTTTAAATGATCTATATGTTCTCCTTCTTATTTTTATAATATAAATGGATTAATGGATAAGTAGTGTGATGCATATTATGAATGGTTATAACATGTAATATATCGTAAAAATTATATTCCCTAATTTTATTTGTCTATTATATTTATCAAAGATGTTTTTTAGGGAACAATTCCTAAGCAAATTATAGTTTTTTTCACTTACATTCTATTGTACTCTCATTTTTCGTTTCCTAAGTATTACATCCTGGAGCAGTGGGGTGTAGAACATATCAGAGAATAGACATGCTTTCAGAAAAATGGATGAGCACGTAAAAGTCGAAAACCTGGAACCCTGAAATCCTACTTCTCGTCATGAAACTAATTATAAAAGGCTCCGAGGACCAGAGATCAGAAATTTGTCAATTGTCGGGATTGGGGGCATCTGCTGATAGAACCCCGCAACAGAGAATGGAGGCCTAGCAATCCTGTATCCTAGTAACGCTTTGCTAACTTAATCCTCAAAAAAGTCGAGATTGCACCATTCAAAGTCAGGGACCAAGGATTTTCTCATTCGACACACAGATGGCAATGCACTATGGAGCAAAGATAATGTCAACAATTGCTCAATGGAAGTTGAACACATGCCCGACAATTTCGAAGTTTTCAGGAACATGAAGGACCTAGATATAATGACATTTGGAACAATCATGGGTCGACACGTGGCTTATCAAGCATCAATATTCTGCCATCCCAGTGGTAGACCCCAGAGGAGCAAGAACGCCATTTCTAATGGAATTCTAAAGGGAGTCAGGCTTCTAGGCTTTAGGGAGCCAGGGCGCTTGAGCTACCAGGTTACAGCTCAGCGGTGACAAACACTAGTTCCAACAAGGGGGAGCCGCCAAATGGCAGTGAATTTTCCACATGTCACAATTATCAACGAATAAAGAGTGGACATTTATTAAAAGGACAATTTCCCATCATAAAGCAATATCACTCGAAAGAGAGTTTCAACAGGTGGACAAACATGGCTTTTAAGCCAATTCTACCTCCCGAAAGGTCAAAGTCAACAAAGCAATATTTGTAGATCAACAATCATTATTAATTTTGGGGGCATGAGCCTTCACTCCAACTCCACCTAGGCACCCCACTAGGAAGATTAGAAGGGGCCGTCACATGTCAGGTCAACGTGCGAAGCACGTCAGCAGTGAGAACCGTTATCAAGCGAGCTTGTCAAGTAAGCGCGAAAGTAAATTGATGTATCTCCTTTCCACCCTTGTCCTTCACCCAATCTAGTTCTACCACATGTATCCCCTGCACCATCTAAGTATGTTTCCTGCCTAAAATCCCCACGAACTAACCATTGTAACATGCACACTGATCATTGTGGCTAAAAAAAAACATTTTCTATTTAAAATGCTCTCATGCACAAGCCACTCCATCTTTTAGAACCTGAAGTCGCGAGCTATCCCTGACTGGAAACCCATATCGCAAGAGATTTGTTGCACCATCAACTTTCAACTTCCTCTGCTCGCCAGGTAATTCCTAGGTACCATGTTCCTATATAATTGGCAACCATGATTAAATTAAAAAAGGACTCATCAAAAATCTCTAAGCAACAACAACCAAAACCCTCGGGCCATTTCGAACCCCTCATGGACACCGAAGGGGAAATTCATGACCCCTTCTGCCCTCTAAATCTGTCTGACCTTTGTTTTGACTTTTATAGTTGTTCTCTGAACAAAGAAGACCCCTTTTGTGTTATTAAGTCTGGGTTGTGTGAAAATTTGGAAGCCCAAATTTCTACTGCAACAACTGATTATGTTTCTTCTATTTTTTAATTACTGAACAAAATTGTTTATTGTTTCCTATAGTAAACATCGAAACTAATACACTGCAACCTTCATCATTTAAATAAAATGCGGAAACAAGAAAGAAATACAACACATCTACACAATTATTTTTGGACAAATGTCCCCGGAAAAACTTAGTGTGGGAAAATCGGTGCAGTAGCTGAGGATTTTATTATTATGCAGTAGTCAATATGAGTACAATTTGTTGTATGCCCAACTGGCTATCCTATACAGAGAGAAACTGGACAAAACAAGTAGTGAGATGCTCTCACCCTATCCCTGGAAGAATCTAACTCTGATCCCACTGGAATAGAGGCTTTATGTCCCTTTTGTGCAAAACTGCATCAACCCCACGTAGTCTCTATGTCACCTCTACCAGGGACTGCGCTTCTCCTCCTTCTAACCCTCTGCTGACCAGAAACTTTAATTTCCAACCTCCTGGTCTCGCACCCCAAATCCTAGCTTCTGAAACTCGATGTCCTCAGCAGACATTCGATCTCCCTCTAGGCTTTGCACTGTCATTGCGTGGGTCAACGTCAGCCTCTCTCTAGACGTCGTTCTATCCTCTCTACCTTGTACTCTCTGACCTAGGAAAACTCCCTATCGGATACTATCCATGTTCCTCACTACAAAATATCACTTCGAATTTCTCTCTGACAGCTGCTCTATTTCATAAATTTTATCTTTTGATCTCCACTTGTTGTATCTTCCAAATGCCCATCAAGCTTCCTCTTATAATCCTTCTGTTGAGAACCAACAACCCATATTAGATTCTAATTAATGGCTTATATCATTTTTGGCCTGATCCTCGTCTTATTCTAGAAGTTTCACCCATAGTTAGACTAATACTCTTTAATTATTTTAATTTCCTAAGTTTAGACTTAGGCACCCATTAAAAATAAATAATTGTTTTAATAAAACTGTCTTCAAGTGGAATTTCCCAAAACGATTTCTAAGTATTGTAGAATGCATGTGTCTAAGCCTCCCTACAAATCTTGAGACGTAGAACACATTTGAGGCATCAACTCCACGCAGTCTCTATGTCACCTTTGCTAGGGACTGCGCTTCTCCTCCTTCTAACCCTCTGCTGACCAAAAACTTTAATTTCCAACCTCCCAGTCTCACACCCCAAATCCTGGCTTCTGAAACTCGATTTCCTCGACATGCATTCGATCTCCCTCTAGGCTCTGCATTGTCACTGCGTGGGTCAACGTCAGCCTCTCCCTAGATGTTGTTTTGTCCTCTCTACCTTGTACTGTCTGACCTAGGAAAACTCCCTATCGGATACTACCCCTGCTCCTCACTGCAAAATATCACTTCGAATTTCTCTCTGACAGCTGCTCTGTTTCATAAATTTAATCTTTTGATCTCCACTTGTTGTATCTTCCAAATGTCCATCAAGCCTCCTCTTATAACCCTTATGTTGAGAACCAACGCCCCATATTAGATTCTAATTAATGGCTCAAATCATTTTTGGCTTGATCCTCGTCTTATTCTAGAAGTTTCACCCACAATTAGACTAATATCCATTAATTATTTTAATTTCCTAAGTTTAGACTTAGGCACCCATTAAAAATAATTAATTATTTTAATAAAATTGTTTCCAGGTGGAATTTCCCAAAACGATTTCTGGGTATTGTAGAATGCATGTGTCTAAGCCTCCTTAAAAATCTTGAGACTTAGAACACATCCGATGCTACCAGAAATAAACACTCCCTCTTAGCGAGGAATGTGATCTAGCAATGCAACATGTTGAAGCATCACTTTGTTCTGTAACATCTCCTTCTGCAACGTTGATGTCTGACATCCTGTCCACCAACTACTGCGCAAATGTTGCATCTGTACTACTACTAACCCTACCACTATCAACATTACATCCCTACTGCAACTCCCTCTCAATTCTGCATCTGTGTTGCTACTGGCACTAGCACTGTCAATACTGCATCTGCATTGCAATCTCCTCCAACTGTTGTTGCTACTGCATCAGCAATGGAAAAGCATCCCAAATTAATGAACAAGTGTTCAGTATGATGCATCTCATTTCTGGAGTTCTGATTGCTGCTAGTCTCTACATTGACCCTCTGAAGCCTATGCGTTACTGCTGACTCTGCTCTATGCCAATTTCACTATTGTCAACTCTAGCTCTGTGCTGCTCAGTCTATGGAGCTCCTAGCCACTGCAACTGTTACTCTGACACTGCTTTGTACCAACTGACACTGGTCCATCTTGCTACTATTAATTTGGGCTCTCATAGCACGATATTGATCCGAGAGGTGGGCTCCTCAAGGATCCCGCCCAACTGTAGTCCTTTCGAACTAGAGTTCTAGATTGCCCCACCTCCCTCCTGAAGATGCCTGGGCTACCATGGAAAACTCCTCCTCCTCGATCTTCACGGATGCAATCTTCAGATCATGCTTCTCATCTTTGTCCTTCTTCCTAAGAGGAAATTGTGTTGCGTAGTCACTTAATTCACCACACCTTAAGCATTTGATCTTTGAAACCTCTTTCTTCTTCTTCTGTTGCTCCTGATGCCTCTTGGATGTGAGGGATGCATTCTATTCCTCCTCCTTGGGCTTCGACCCACTGTTGTTGCTTTTGTCAAGTTTACACTTGACCAAGTCTCTCCTCGGCTCCTCTTGCTTAAGAGCTGCCCACATTCCATCCCAGTTTAGCAAAGGTGCCCTACCCAAGATGCTCTGGACAAAAACTTACCACTCCTCATAAACTGAATTCAGAGCCAGTCTAACCATCTCGAAACCTTGAGGTGTTGAACTCATAGTTGCTATCTCATCTCAGGTCTCTTGAAGCTTAGTGAGGAATGGATCAATGCATTCCCCCTTCTGCATTTGCATAGATCTCATATTTTTCTCCAAGTACATCTTTCGTTGCTCGGAAGATCCCTGATATAACATCAACAAAGCATACCACATCTCCTTGGTAGTTTCTTTGTTAGTGATCTGACAAACTATATGATCCTTCACTCCTTCGAGGATCATTCTCTTGTTCTTCTCCATTTCTCCCTTGTACTTCTTGAGCGGATCTGGATCTGCGGGCTCAGCTACCACGTTGTCGATGTAGATCCTTAGAAAATGCTCATCTAGAAGGAACGACATCCTTTCCTTCCAGATCACGTAGTTGGATGCCCCATCCAACCTATCCTGATCTCTCAATCCACTGGCTACCATCATTGCCAATCGAAAAAGTCGAATGACCTCCTCTCTTTTGTTGTTGCTCAACAAATGAGAATTCGAATTCCCTGGCTAGGAATTCTCTGAGGAAGAAATTCCCTCAAGTGTCTCTTCTTCCCCATGACGTCTTTCTGTCCGGCAGCTGCCTACAGAAAACTACGTCACACCATAAACCCCTCTTCGTTGAAGCTTTTGTTGCACTACTCCCTCTGCCGCTGACAAATCTCATTCTGGAAATCCTACCTCTTTGTCGACTCACCTGGCATGAACTGCGCAATCCCTTCGGGAATTCAAATTACTGCCTCTGCAAGAAATTCAAACTCCTTTCTTCCTTTAGCGTTGGGCTCTTCCAGCAATGCTCTCGTGTTTCACTTGCAACTCTAATACCATGTAAAAATTTGGAAGCCCAAATTTCTACTGCAACAACTGATTATGCTTCTTCTATTTGTTAATTACTAAACAAAATTATTTATTGTTTCCTACAATAAACATCAAAACTAATACACTGCAGCCTTCACCATTTAAATAAAATGTGGAAACAAGAAACTGAACAAGAAAGAAATACAACACATCTACACAGTTATTTTTGGACAAATGACCCCAGAAAAACCTAGTGTGGGAAAACGGATGCAACAACTATGCGTTTTATTATTATGCAGTAGTAATTATGAGTACAAATCATTGGATGCCCAACTGGTTATCCTATGCAGAGAGAAACTAGACATAACAAGTAGTGAGATGCTCTCACCCTGTCCTTGGAAGACTTTGACTCTGATCTTGCTGGAATAGAGACTTTGCATCCCTTCTATGTCATCTTTTGCATAAAACTGCGTCAACCCCACGTAGTCTTTGGGTCACCTCTTCTAGGGACTACGTTGCTCCTCCTTCTAGCCCTCTGCTGACCAGAAACTTTGATTTCCAGCCTCCCAATCTCACACCCCGGCTCCTGGCTTCTGAAACTTGATTTCCTCAATAGGAATTTGATCTCCCTCTAGGCTTTGTGCTGCCACTACATGGGCAACCATTAGCCTCTCTCTGGATGTCATTTTTTCCTCTCTGCCTTGTACTCTATGGCCCAGGAAAACTCCCCGTCAGATATTATCCCTACGCCTCATTGCAAAAGGTGACTTCGAATTTCTCTCTGGCAACTACTCTTCTTCAGAAATTCGATCTTCTGATCTCCACTTGATATCTTTCGAATGCCCATCAAGCCTCCTCTTATAATCCTTCTGTTGAGAACCAACGACCCAGATTAGATTCTAATCAATAACTCAGATAATTTTTGGCTTAATCCTCGTCTTCTTCTAGAAGTTTCACCTTCAGTTAGATTAATACCCTTTAATTATTTTAATTTCCTAAGTTTAGACTTAGGCACCCATTAGAAATAATTAATTATTTTAATAAAACTCTCTCCAGGTGGAATTTCACAAAACGATTTCTGGGCATTGTAGAATGCATGTCTATAAGACTCCTTGCAAATTTTGAGACTTAGAGCACATCTGATGCTAGCAGAAATCAACAGGTTGTACCACCTTATCACCCACACAGTGTATCATTTCCCATAATTCATACACTGGCTAATGGCTACATTCGTGAAGGAGAAAAATTGTTGTATTTCCTCCACCGAGGAGAAAATTTTGGAAGTCACCCCTGAATTAATTCATGACGCCTTCCTTTCTCCAAAAACACCAAAGCCAAATTTTTTTACAGAGACTACACTCTCATATGAATATGTTAGGCTCTCAGTTGGAGAGAAACAATTCTTTCACCAGTTAATTATGGCCACCAATGCCCAATTGCCCAACGCTCATAAACCCTTCCTGTCGCCCTATTTTCAGAAACTGTGCAACCTATCCTTTCTGTTATCCTATGGTTATTTGGGGATGATGATACGGTAAACGTTTGCAAAGGATTCTTAAGGATTTTACATAAAATGAAGTCAAATGTTACCCTTGATATACCCTCTTTCCTGGCCTAAGTATTCAAATTCCAATGTGAACAATTTCACCTTGCTTCCTCCTTCAATTATTACTCTATATTTGTTTTTTTTTCTTCTATACTCATAGGGAAGAATTCGAGTACCTAGGCCTCAATGTCATGGAATCCCATAAACAAAGGAAATTTGTGGTGGACTGGGATAGTACTCTGAAGAAAAAGCCTGATAATGAAGGATTTACTCATTTTATCTCTACTTTCATGGCCACTGGTTACAAAATTATCAATGGAGACTCCCCTCCTAGAATCTTACCCCAGCATAAAAGGATCCTTCAGCTCAACAAAGATACTACGATGGGTGACTGGTATTTGTTCGAAGATTATACTGAAATCTGAGTATATGGATCTAAATTGCCTCCCTATCAATTGCCCATATTTATGCCCATGAGAATTTTTGCTTTGGAATTCATCACACAAAGCTTAAATACATACCAAATCCATTTTGTCCAAGCCAAAAAGAGTCTTATGTTTAAACTTCCCATGACAGTGGGACCATCCATTGTGAACTGTAGGTAGGAGTTCCAACATGTGGAAATTATGTTGAAGCAATTGAGTTTTGAACTTAGAGAAGTATGGCATTATGATCCTCATGGGATTATTTCTAATAAGAGAAAGGACATAAATGATTTTGCTTATGAGCATGAGTTTAGGCCAGAATTAGAATGGAAGGCTAACTCTTATTCATGGCCTATCAACACAGAGATGGAGATTGAGACTTCAAGCGTTAAAGAAAAGACTCAAAAAAGTAGCATCGATGAGGCAGGGGATACTAAAATGGAGGATGCATCCTCAGCTAAGAAAGAAAAAATTCAAGAGCAGACAAAAGAAGAAATCGAGGTGAAATTGACTACAGAGAGGTTGAATCAACCTGGCCTCTAGGTATAGCTAGAGGACCCCATGTTCTACTGAAGTGGAAATCTTGGGCTATGTGGGGGACACATCAGTAGTAGGTCCTAAATGGGAGGAAGGGAAGCTAATAAACTAAAGAAACAAAAAAAATTGGGATGAAATCTCATCACAATTTTTATCCCACTTAGTACCATATCAGGCTGGGCTCTTGAATGCGATGGACCTGGAAAGAAGAAAAATAAAATTCTCCCTATATCATCCCTTAGTGCAGACCCTCCCCTCTGGACTAGAGTTCAAAACTGTGGACTTGTCTTTCGACATGACTAGTTTCCCTTTACAGGACAATATTAACTTACATAAGCAGGTAGGGGAGATGTTATATAGCAATTTAAGCAAGGGATCCTTGACTGTTATCAAGGCCGAGAAGTTGTTAGAGAAATAAACTACTTAGGTAAAACAAGAAAGAGCGAACTTGAGAGCCCTTCATCTCCAAAATGAAAACTACAAAGAATTGATCATTAAGATGGGAGTGGATCCTAATGACAAAGCCATTGTAGAGGTTATTATCAAGGATCACATTAAAAAATACAATCAGTGAGCTAACAACTTAAAATGCTTGTTGTAGAGCATGTGAAGACAAGGGAATTAGCTCAAGTTGAAAATGAGAAAGAAATCATGGCCAAAGAACTAATTCAGAGGAATGATGATGCAGTAAGCCTAAAAGTGTGGGTGATAGAGCTACAACAACAGATAGTCCTATGTTTGTGTCGTAGTTGTACTAGACAACCCTTAAAATTCCACTGAGCAGCTAACCAAAGCTCTCACAGAACTGCATTTGTCGGAAAATGAGTGGAAGAAGGTTCAAATCGACTTGGACAACATCAAACACACACTAGAAAATAAGGAAAAACAACTCCAATCCACTTAGCAAAATGTAGATCAAATAAACAACAAATATCAAGCAATGCAGGATGAGATCAAAGTGTTGAAGAGCAAATTGAAGGGTAATATGGCCCTAATTGAAGGAAAATAGATAATATGGGAAGAAATCATCTCGGAAATGAAAAAACAATGGGAACATCTAAAATTAGTTACAAAGCAGAAGGTTGCATAAAAGCCATTGAGTTCTTCGTCTAGAAAGCTAAAGAGGAGAATGTTAAGAAGGTTGGCGTTGCTGAGAGAATTATCAAACTCCTAAATGAAAAATTAGTTGATGAATTAAGGGTGATAAACATCATTAACAGGATTGGTGTAATCATGGAAATCACCAATGTGATTCAAAAGAAAGAAGCGAGGGATAGGGTTGAAGCATTTGTGGGTGAGATGGAAAGGGCAATTGCAACCTTTCAACTCTAACTTTGAACAAAGGGTTGGAGAGGGCTTACCGAGTTGTTGGGATTTTAAAGGGAAACTGCTACCCTGAGAGAAATATGAACAATTATTAATAGAGGTCAAAATAAAGGTGGATTACTCATGCGAGAAAACTATCACTCTCAAGGGAAGTACCATTGTAAACTATTTGCAAAGGGACTTCCAACTATTGTGGCTAGTAAAAAACCATGTTCGTTGATAAGTCAAACTACACGAAGCTCACAAACCTGAGGATTACTTATAGTACCCTTATTCATATTTCCATACCAAACCCAGTTATATGGTGAAGGTGTGACCAGCTGGTCAACCCACCGTGAATTAAGGTGGTGGAACTGAGACTTACTCCAAAGGATCAAGTGAGCCATATTTGAGGATCTCTCTTGATTTGAAAATCATAGCATATCTCTTCCATTTTGGAAATTTGTACATATTTTATTTTCAAGAAGGTATCAAGTTGTTATGTAATGATTAGAGTAGTTAGGCATACAACATGCTTGCACAACTAATTAGTTTAGCCAGTTGTCACACTAGAAGATATTTTTGTAACTATTTTTGTCATGGCTCTCGCTATAAGAGGGAAGAGGGAACTCATTTGAAGGGTTTGATTTTCTATTCAAGGGACCAATATTTATGCAAATTTTGGCAAGTTTATGAGACAAAAAAGCATGTATGTTGTTCTAAAAGTCTAATGAAGAAGTTTGTGGTGATTCCAAGCATTGTTATGTGGATATGTGTTCTTCTCTCCATGTATCATTTTCATATGTGTTTCTTTCCTCTTAGAAATATTGTAATTGTAACTACTGGAAATAAATATTTTATGTCATGTTTTGGCAGATGGTACTAGCGAGCCCTGGTATTGCACCAAGAATGTTGCAAATCCCAAGGGCTCTTCAACTCAAATTATCAACCCGAACTCCAAGGTGAAAGTGTTATAAGCACATCAGATAGGATTCCACTAATGCCACCCTCAGTTATGACATTAGATCAAAAAGTGCTCAGAGACCCTTCCTCCTACTGAATTAGAATGAAAGCTTGCTGATAAAGGTACAATTGGAAATTTCTTCTAGCTATGAAAATAGAAATGTCATTGACTCAACTTGTAAATTCTAACTAATCAATTCATGAAAGGAAAAAGGCTAATCTACTTGTAGAAATAAAGCTACGTTATCTTGCAGAATTCATCAAATTACCTCATCTACTTGCAAAAAGGAAGCTAATTTATCTTTCATAATTCATCAAACTACCAATTAGAATTACACGTACCATCTACCTAGTTCACACTTTCTCATAAATCAATAACCTACTTGCATGATAAAGAAATTAACTCTACTCTATTTTTAGAGTGAAGAAAAGGAAGGGTTGGAGTGGCCTAGGAGCTTTCCTTGATCATAAAACCACATCTGGGGGTCATTATGCATCTATGCTTAAGTCAAAGTTGCATTGGGGATCCAAACTAATGAAGGAAAACGTTGTTCTAGGTTTGCTATAGGCGATTGCTACAGGAGGCTTGTAATGCTATAGGGAGACCTATAATGTTACATGAGGGCATCTGAGTGGTTTTTGAAGGTGAAAACGTTGTCTTGAGGATATGGGGAGGTGGATGGAAGTTGAAGCAAATGGAAGGAGGTTGGTTTGAGCCCCTAGCCAAGATTAGGACCTCTCGGAGGCCTGTCTTGCATTAGGATGAGTGTTCTCGGTGTACTAGGAAGAATGGCTTATAAAATAGGGTTTTGGGACAGGGTTTGGAAGTGGAAGAAGATGAAGGAGCTTAGGATGGAAGTGATGGTGCCCTTCCCTACAGATCAACCAACCCTGCAATCAATCACATGCACGCATCCGTTAATCATTAACAAAATGAAATAACTTATGATGGAAAAGATGAGTTGAATTTAAATAACATCCAATTCATGCAATACCATTGATCTAATCACTAAATTGATTTCTAAGCTACAAAAAGAAAATGTAAAATAGGACAACTAACACTAATCTATTTCCATGAAATCATAAACACAATCTTTTTTGGTTTTGGTTGTGAATCCTTCCACTCATTCTCCCACAAGAGAGGTGATGTAGAGGCTTCAACCATGAGATTTTATAGATTAATCTCTACTGAAATGTAAGAAACTATGAACTTCCTTGAATCAAGAAGAAACATAAGTACAAGAAGAGGGACCAAAGCCTTTGGATTGGGCCCAAACCTAAGGGTCTCAGCCCTCTTAAACTAACTTAGATGAAACTTAAAATCCAACTTCTCATTATCAAAAAGTGCAGGTCTAATACATCACATAAATGTTGAAAATAAAAATGTCAAGCTTGAAGCTAAATAACTATACCTAGCTGAACAAAAACTTTGAATCCTAATGATCTCTTATTCTAGTTTATTTATACAAAAAGGTAGCTGAAGCTGCTCCCTCAAAATTGGGAGTGGTTCCCTCCATGATCTCAAAAATGGTGGATCTTGTCCCTCTTGATCTTCACTTGGACTAGGAGTCACTTGGCTGCCAATGAACTCGAACAGGTGAGAGAGTATATGGTGATCCCAAGCCGAGTTTAGGGAGTTAAGGAGGTCGAGAAACCCCCTAGATTCCCTACTAGTTGTCTCCATTAAGCCCTTTCATAGTAATAGCATGAAAAATGCTGCATTTTTCTGCAATTAAACCACATTAGGCCACATACTATGACAAACACCTTTTACTCCTCTTACTAAGCATAATATAACAAAAAATGTAAATTAATGTAAGAGAATGATAGTTTTAAGACTAGAGGATGGCATATTGATCTTCACAATGTACCTATTTATGGGACTCATCATCACCCCCCTGTTGAAGGTGTTCGTTGTTGCTCATCCTCTGAGAAACTCAGTCATCCATGTGCAGCTCTTTCATGACCATGGTGGCCTCCCTAACATCCCAAGGCTCGTCAAATGGTGTGCCCTCTTGGGGGTAAAAACCTACATTCCTCTCTGTCTCTCTCCACTCCCTCTGCTCTCCTGCTTCATCTATTCCTTCTTGTAAGCCTAACAGCAAGGGTGTACTGATCTTGAGTCTTATCCACCTGATTTTCATCCCTGCATGATCCTCTTTTACAATGGTGTTTTTCCCAAGGCATACCTTAGCCTTTCAGGAGAGTGATATTCTCTGATATGTAGACTGTGGGGTAATGCATGCCATCTCCTCTGGCAAGCTTGCATACTTTTTGTTCCCAACATCCTGAATGTGTCTTCAAAGTGTAGAATGGTTGTCTCTTGGGTAGCAATGTATTTGGGTGCTAAAGCAACATCATTGGAGATGAGCCCATGATTGCTATTGGCAACCTTTGGGCTCACTAGCTCTACCCTGATATACAATGGTTCATTTTCCTCCTTTACCATTACCCTTTTCACTCTCAGCTCTTGTCTCCTCATGAGTCATGCAAGATGTGAAACTTATCAGTTGTATATCTCCCATTCTTAAATTGGGATCCCAAAAATTCATATTTTTCAAAGTGAGGTTGGGCATGTAAAATTCAACCAATTTTTCTCTGTCTTCCATGTTAGTTTGGTTGCAAAATTCAATGAACTTCATGTAGTCTTGAAAAGGCAGAGATCCATATTTTTCCAAAGTTTTGATTTGGAACTGTAGCCACTATTCTTTGATAAATAGGGCATAAGGCTTTGATGGTTTTCTGCATTGTAGTGCTTCCATGGAGAGACTTTCCATGGTGGATTTTTATGTTTCTCTCTCTTGCAACCTCTCTCTCAACCTCATGTTTTCTGCCTGTAGTTGCTCCTTCATTATAGACTCTCTCATTCTCAACTCACTTAATTATTTTCTCATTTCAATGACATTTTATTCCATTAGGCCCACATCCTCTACCTTCTTAGATTTAGCAATTTTCATCCACATGTGGGTTCTACCTCTCTCTATCTCCAACTCATAAAGGAGTCTCTATCTCCAACTCATAAAGGAGTGGGATTGAAATTTTTTTAGGGATAATTCTTCCTCCTTCAATGAATTTAGAGTAGGAGCTCAAGCTAGGTTGTGGGCTAGGTTCTTGGATCTATTGTAGATCTTTTCCAACAATATTTGAGGTGGTGGCTTCCTCTTGTGAGTCTTTCTTGTGCTCCTATATCTTCCCCTATCCTACATGTAGCATACTCTTCCCCTCCTATAGCAAACCCTGTCTCTCCTGTAGCAAACACCAATCCTCCTGTAGCTTCTCTTTTTTCTCTTCCTCAAAGGTAGATTGTGTCCTTGTCTTCTCGAAGATGACTGACCTAATGGTAGGCCTACTCATGGGTGTTATGGGTGACTTGGTTTTGGTTTTAGGAGGAGTGACCTCCTCAAATTTTCCCTCATTGGGTCCTATTTCTTCCTTTTTTCTTGGTGACTCATCAATAATTATGGGAACCCTTGTAGGAGTTTGTGGCTTCCCTTGTCTAATTGTAATGCTCTTCCTGGTTCTAAAATACATTTGACTTTGTCTTGATTGCTTCCTCTTGTGCTTGATAGGAGTTCCCAATGTTTCTAAGTTTGCAACTACTTCTTGTTCAATGTCTTATGGTCCTTGGGGTTGAGGAGTCTCCTCATGGTTTATTCTTTCTTCTCCTTTATTCTCCTCCTCTTCTCCTTTCATCTTTGCTTCTCCTTCCTCTGTCTCTGTTGCCTCTTTTTCATCTATTTGTCTTTCTTCTTCTTCTGTTCTTGCTGCCTCTTCCTCTTTTGTATTTACTCCTTCTTCTTCCTATGTTTTTGCTTCTCCCCCTTCAACACTAGAGGATGGAGTCTCTCCTGGTGTGAGTGCTTGTGTTTCTATGAAAGTCTCCCTATCCATGTCCACAAATTTGTTCCATATGATAGGGAATCTCGAGTGATTCAGAGCATCTACCACTATCAATTTGATGAGGTCATGGTGAGCTAAATGTTGGTGTTTTCCTTCCCTTACCCTCTAACTCATCTCCATGATTGATTGCAGAAGGAAATAAGGGACACCAAGTCTTTGAGAAAGGGGTATTTCTTCCTTGAATCTCAGCTCCTAGAGAAACCTGAAGGGGTAGGCATAAACCACACTTAATATCCCTTCACAAGATATATATTTAAGTACATGGTAAGCTACCTCATCCCAAGGATAAGACAAACTTTCTCTTCTCACTCCATTCTTTTCTTCTACAAGCTTCTCTTTTGTAAGGAAGAAGTTTTTCCTAGCTGTGACACTTACTTACTTGGCTACTTTTCTCCATCTAATTCCTAGAGGCAAGATGGTCACTCTGTTGATGGTTTCAAGAATGAGAGAGATGGCTAACCCTCTAACAACAGTTGTGGCACTATCTTCCTCCTGAGAGTGTAATGCCATGGAAAATTCATGGGAAAGATCATCATCATAACCCTTTAGCATCTTAAAGAAACCCAACCACTGGTGGTTTCTAAAGATGTCAACTACATGAGGGTGTTGGTATATTCTCCTCGTGTCTGAGGGTTCCCTTCTATTAAATCCTCCCCCCATCTCTTCTCTATTAATCCTTGATGCTATTTAGGTTTGGAATTCAAGAAAATTCAAACAGTCTCAGTGGTAAAATAGTGGCACAAAGAGTGGTGAAACAATGGCACAATGCTTGGTAATAGTGAGGAAGAAGGGTGCTCGAATTGATATCAACCAAACTATTTTGGTTTTTCTTATTCACAAAAAACTTCCAAAAGGATCCCCTAATGATCAATTCATTTCTATAGGATCTTAATTTCAAGAAGACTGTTCATGAAATTGGGTGTAGAAACAAATAAGGAGGGTATCATATACTTGTTATCAGATCAATTTTGGGTGTGCACGAAGGTTTTGAGACAATATCAAGCCACTGTGACTCCTTTTTCTCCTCCCAACTCCTCATGTAGCTCCTCTCAACCCTCCTATAGCAGTTGCAGGCATGCATGTAGCTTTCTCCTATAGCACTTTGCAAGCAGGGTTCAGAGCTCCTCGGTGGCACTCTAGGCTGATCGATGCACTAGCTTGTCCTTCCTCTCCTTGTTTTTGGAATGAGTGATGGTGCAAATGAAGTCGATCCAACACATAATATCATTTTTTGGTTAAAATCTTGGAGCGCTATAGTGACTTGGCATTAACACGAGTTTCCTCTTTTGGGATGTTGTCCCCACTAATAGTAATCATTTCTCCCTCCTCGTGATTATCAATCCACTCTTTGAGGACACCACTTCATTTTGAGTTGAAATTTCCACATTGCATGGGTGACTAAACTCACACTTAAGTTTACTAGTCGAGGGTGGCCAAGTTCACTGGCCACCTCCAACATATTAAAACACCTTTTCTCATTTAAAACACATTTTTTGTCATTTTTATCTAGAGAGAGGAGGTTAGGGTTGCCATAACTAAGCCTGCCTGTGGATCGAACTTCTATAATGGTTTGCATGCTGGAGATGGGCCATATATCAGTATGATTAAGGGAGATGACCTCTTTGACTTATTTCTTATGCATGTCTTCAATTTTTATGCTACCTTGACTATTTCTTTTGCTGTGTGTTTGTAGGTGCCTCTTCTGATATCCAAGCTGTTGCTATTGGTGGAAATCCTCCATGAGAATGAGGGGTCACTTCATAGTTACAAACAAAGCTTGATCATGCCTTCTAGTGGTGGAAAAAAACATAATATGAGTGATTACTATTTTCTTCCTGTAGTATTCTTTCGTTCTCCCCTTGAAGTCTTCAATTTGCATGAGGTGGATGAGCGATATGATGATAAGCTATGAGTATAGAGTTAGAGTGATGGAGGAGTAGTACAAACAGTGTAGAGATAGAAAATAATAGCTTCTGTTTTTTTTTTCTTAAGGTAAGACATAACGGAGAATTTGAGCAAATTTTTGGTGAAATGTGTGGATGGATGATTGAAAAGTCATAGGAGGACCTTCTTTATCATTCTCAGAGCTAGGATGGTCTTTTGGATTGTTCTCCTCCTCGGATCTCCCTACTATAGCTCCATAGGCTCCTCTTGCAGCATTATAGGACCTTCCTGTAGCAATACAGGTCCTTCCCGTAGCATCAAAAAGAGGAGGTGAAATTTGGATTTCTTGATGATGGGATGGTGAAGAGAGATAGTAATATGAATGGAGAGGATGGAAATGAGGTGTATGGAGAGAGGAATTGATGATAGCATGTATGTCTTGGCCTATAGACATAAAATTTGCCACTGTGTACAATTCTGCAAAACAAAAGAAAGGTTAGTAAATATGATATAAGCTTATTCCTTGTTCTCCTTTTTATTTTATTTTTCCCTTTTTCTTGAGACACACAGACTACCTCAGAGGAAGTTTTCAACTTGCATGCATGCTCTAGGTGCCTCAAGGGAGGTTTTCACCTAGGGATCTTTATTATTTTTTCTCTTTCTTTTTTTTTTGCTCCTGGGGCAGCTTAAAGAGGTTTTCAACCCGAGAGTTGGCCTCAAATGCCTCATAGAGGTTTTCATCTAGGCTAGGGATCTTTATTATTTTTTCTCTTTCTTTTTTTTTTGCTCCTGGGGTGGCTTAAAGAGGTTTTCAACCCGAGAGTTGGCATCAAATGCCTCATAGAGGTTTTCATCTAGGCCTTATATGTATGTATGTATGTATGT
>APFE030314409.1:0-14380 GCA_000404065.3 Pinus taeda | reverse complement strand
AAAACAAAATCTCTCAATCTTAGATTTGCTAAAGGATTAGACACTTAAATGAAATTATCAAATTTCAACGTTCTCCTCTAATAAATATAGGTCTTGGATACACTGAAGAACCATCTCAATCACATAAGCCGTCAACCTCCACCAAAAGCTATCTTGATGTAGCAAAGGCCAGTGAATAGTATGACAATCATCAGAAAAGGAATATATATGATCACCAGGTAAATCATACTCAATTTGATCCATGGATGAGTATCAATAGAAGCCACAAGCAACCTCAGGCAAATCATACTCAATTTTCTCCAAAAATGAATATCAATAGAAACTACAGTCAACAGGTAAATAGATTCGATAGTTGCAGAAACTTCTTTAATGGGCAATGTTTTTCATGTCATAATTTTGGGCACAAAGTTTCTCAATGCATTGCTTACAGTACCATCATGACTAGAGAAGCACGAAATCAAACGAATGTAACAAGGATCAAGAGAAGTTCCTATAATAACTTTTCTCCTCTTGAATATGAAATAGAATGCTCAATTTGTAACAACTTTGGTCATGAAGAATCTAAATGCAGAAGCAAATTTCAACAAACACCTCAAAAGGAGAAAAAACCATTAAATCCCAAGATATGGAGAAGGAAAGAATCTCAAACAGAAATATGTGGTATAGCCTTGTATGTGGAAGGACAAGAAAATCATTGGTACATTGACAGTGGATGCTCCAAAAATATGACAGGTGACAAAGAGAAACTTCACTCATATAATGCCTTAGAAAAGGAAAAGAATGTATCATTTGGAAATGACACTCCAGCTGTCATAAAAGGTAAAGGTTCTATTTTCTTGAAAGAAAAGGTTAAAGCTGGAAATATTATTTATGTAGATGGTTTAAAGCATAACCTGTTGAGTGTCAGTCAAATGTGTGATCAAGGAAATGAAGTGGTGTTTCAATCAAAGGGATGTGTTGTTCATGAGCTTGATATAGGAGAGACCGTGATCAAAGGTACAAGAACTCCAAACAACTTATACATACTCAAAGGAGGACAACAACAGTGATATCTAAGCAAAAATGATGAAAACTGGCTGGCATAGAAGATTGGGACATCTAAGCTTTTCTCAAATAAGAAAATCATGCAGACTCAAGGTTGTTTGTGATCTTCCAGATATCAGCATCCCGGAAAATACAATATGCAAACCATGTCAAATCTATAAGTAAACCAGAGTTCACTTCATGGAAAAAGAAGGGTCAGCTAGTAAGCCTCTTGAACTTATCCATACTGATTTATGTGGACCAACAAGGAAAAAGTCACCTCATGGAGAATAATACTTTATTTTGTTCATTGATGATTTTTCCAGAATGTGTTGGATAGGTCTTCTAAAGCATAAAGATGAAGCATTTGAAAAAAATCCAAGCCTTCAAAGCTTTGGTTGAAAATGAATCAGATCGAAAAATCAAATGCCTTAGATCTAAACGAGGAGGGGAATTTATATTGGATGAATTCTTTGAATTTTATGAACAACATGGAGTAAAAAGGGAATTCTCCACTGCAAGAACACCTCAGCAAAATGGTGTAGTAGAAATGATGAATAGAACAGTTCAACAAATGGCTCGAGCCATGCTAGATGAATCTGGAACTCCTGCAACCTTCTGGGGTGAAGTTGCATTCGCTGCCATGACTTTATTCAACAAATAAAATGTTCGGGTAAATAGCACTCAAAATTCACATGAACTTTGGTATGGTAAGGCTCCTACTGTAAAATACTTTAAAATTTTTGGAAGCAAATGTTTTATCAAAAGGACTAATGAAAAACTTGGTAAGTTTGAACCCAAAGCAGATGAAGGGATCTTCTTGGTTATTCTTCCAGAAGTAAAGGATATAAATGTTATAATAAAAGGCTTGGGAAAATTGTTGAAAGCATTGATGTTGTAGTTGATGAAGCATGCAAAAATCCAAAATAGATAAAATCAACAGAAGATTATGACAATGAGGAAGATGGGGATTAATTTCCCACATCAAATCAAAATTATATTGAATAAGAAACCAATGAAGCACCAGAAGAAGATATAATGGTATAAGAAAAGACTCCTTCTAGGTATGTTCAGAAAAATCATCCAGAAACTAAAATTTTAGGAGAAAGGGAGGTTGGTGTATAGACAAGAAGAACTATTACAGGGACCTCAAGCTATCTAGCATTATTATCCTCCACTAAACCTCAAAATATAAATGAAGCATGCAAAGATGAATGTTGGGTCAAGGCCATGGATGAAGAACTTAAGAAAATTGAAAAAAATGACACTTGGGAATTAGTTCCTAGACCTCATGATAAAAATATTATAGGAACTAAATGGATATTCAAGAACAAGCTAAACGAAAATGGAGAAGTCATTAGAAACAAGGCCAGACTTGTTTGTTAAGGGTATGCTCAACAAGAAGGTATAGCTTTTGAAGAAAATTTTTCACCTATTTCCAGACCTGAAGCCATAAGAATGTTTCTTTCTCTTTCCAGTTTTCGGAAATTCAAAGTATACCAAATGGATGTAAAATGAGCCTTCCTTAATGGAGATTTAGAAGAAGAAGTTTATATTGAACAACTAGAAGGATTCATTCTTGGAAATGATGCAAAACTTGTATGCAGACTCAAAAAGGCTCTCTATGGTCTGAAATAGGCTCCAAGGGCTTAGTATTACCGCCTTGACAAATATCTACACCAACAAGGTTTTACAAAAGGTTCTGTAGATAGCAATTTATATACAAAGATTGAAAATGATAAATTGCTAATTATTATTGTTTATGTTGATGATATCATTTTTGGTAGCAATGAAGAATCCATGAGTCAAAAAATTTCTTCAGTAATGCAGTAAGAATTTGAAATGTCCTTTCTTGGTGAACTTACCTATTTTCTTGGTCTACAAGTTTAGCAAACTAAAGATGGTATTTTTCTTTCACAAACCAAATATCTCAAGCAGATCTTGAAAAAGTATGGAATGGAAGATTCTAAACCTGTATGTACTCCAATAGTAACAGGAAGAAATATCAACTCAAACGATGAATCAGCTGCAGTACATCAACCAACTTACAGATCCATGATTGGCAATCTACTTTATCTAACAGGTACCCGACCTGACATCATGCATGCAGTAGGAATAGTTGGAAGATTCCAAGCAAATCCAAAGGAATCACTCCTTTAGGCAGTCAAAATAATTTTCAAATATCTTCAAGGAACTCGGGACTTTGGACTGTGGTATCCTAGAGATGCAGATCTTACTCTTCATGCATGTCCAGATGCAGATTGGGCAGGAAGTGTTGATGATAGAAAAAGCACTAGTGGTGGTGCATTCTATATGGGTTCCAGGTTAGTGTCTTGGTTCAACAAGAAACAAAGTTCAATTTCTTTATCTACAGTTGAAGTAGAATATGTGGCTGCTACATATTGCTGCAAAACAAACTACTTTGGATGATGAAAACTTTGCAAGACATTCAGTCACATGTACTCCACCCATCTCCATTCTATGTGATAATACAAGTGCCATCAGTATTTCAAAGAATCCAGTCATGCACTC
Organism: Pinus taeda; assembly: GCA_000404065.3. Classification (NCBI taxonomy): domain Eukaryota; kingdom Viridiplantae; phylum Streptophyta; class Pinopsida; order Pinales; family Pinaceae; genus Pinus; species Pinus taeda. Next base: position 10,825 of record APFE030314409.1, on the reverse strand, counting down.
CAAGACCAAGCACATACCCATCAAGTACCATTTTCTACAAGAACAAGTGCTTGAACAAAAGGTAAAATTAGAGTATGTCCCCTCCAAATAACATGTTGCTGATATATTCACTAAACAACTGCCCAAAGAAACATTTGAATATCTTAGACAAAAGTTGGGAGTTGTTATTGCATCATCCTGCTGTTAAATCCAGTTTTTCAGAGGAAGTTTACTATACATTGGTTTCATGAAGTATATGCACGGGTACACGCGGGTTGCCTTCGCTGAAAGCGTGTATATGTTTTTCTAACAAAAAAAAACAATGGTAGCATAGGTTCAGGGGGAGTGTTCACATTCCACATTGTTGGCATTATGGTTACTGAACTCAGCTATTTCTTAGTTGCATCAGTCATTAGTGCGATATAAATTCTTCTGTCATGGTCTATATTTCAATGAGTTTTATTGGTCATATGATGTAATTTATTTCCCCAATATCCTTGGGATGGATGATGTAATAATTGTTGTAATTTTGTCATGTATAAACTTTGGTATATCCCCACTTGGTTGGGTGATTGATGTATGTATGAGTTCGTGGTCATAGGGAGGTCATACTCACTTTGTTGAGTTATAGTGTCATGTTATTATATCGAATCATCTCTCTGCAGACTTGGCATATACATAGGGGGAGTATGGATAGCATCATGCAAAGGAGGAGAGTAGAGTGGTCCGCCCTTTTCCCTTGATGTCAAAGGGGGAGAGAATTTTGGTATTTTGGTGTTGTATGGTATCTCTAACAGTCTTTACAGCTTGCAGTAGTCAACACCATCATGGTTTCCATCAATTCCAAAGGGGGAGATTGTTGGCATTATGATACAAGTATTGTCCTTGATGGCAACTCTATAGGTAAACTCAGTTTTGATAAGAGGCTAACAGGAATATTCAGAGGGAGTAGAGTAGTGGTACAGAGGATCAAGAAGATGGAACTAAGGTCTATTGATCAGAATAAAGAAGTTGAAGTAAGAAGATGATGTAAGAGCAGTTTAAGAGATACACGCAGGTTCACTTAGTCCAAACAGCGTATACACACAAGTACTCATAACAGAAATAGCGTATAACGTACACACACACTCCCACAGAAGGCAAAGTGCGTACATGTTGAAAACCATGGTTTTGGTCCGAGGTATTTGGGCCAAGGTATCTTTGGACCGTGATATTGGCCCTAGGTATTTAGTCTGAGGTATTATGTCTATGGTATTTGATCTAAGGTATTGGTCCTAAGTGGATTCGGTCCATGCTATTGAGAAAAGCCAAAAACTATATAAAGAAGAGAGGATCATAAGGCCAGATGTGCAAGTGAATAAGATTCTAAGGAATAATTCTATCTAAAGTATATTTTATGTTGCAAGGTTATGTTTGGGACTAGATCTAAAATATTTATGTGCACCTTGAGTTCAATATTGGATCAGGATCATGAGACCTGAAATGACTTATTCTTGAATGATCTTATATTGATTGAGGCTAGATCTGATGTTTTACGTCTATTTTATTCGTTATCTATCATGATCTGGGTTTGTCTGAAGTCTGGAATTGCAGCAAAGTTCTGAGTCAATATTTGTAGATCTGTACACAGGTTCGTCTCGACAAAAGAGCGTATACAGGCAGGTTCTGTTCTTTCAAGTAGAATATACAAAAGAAAGGCTTCATGTTTAGAGATGATTGATCCATCAGATCAGTATTGCTGATTTATTGTTGCTGTTATTTTACTGTTGTCTGTCAATGAAGTCTTCTTAGATCTGAATGTAAATCTGAATGCATAAGGAGGTTGATATTTGATTGATTGTATAAGTGAGAAGAAGTGCTTTTTGTTGCCTACCTATGTAAAGTTTTGTAAGCTGACAATAGATGTTCAGTACACTGCTGGTTGGTACAGTTTGTGATTCAAATATTTATGATTCAGAATCTTTAGAGGTATACGTAGGTTTGGCTGAAAGAAGTAGCATATACACGTAGGTTTTCTTCATTGAAGTAGCGTATACAGTCTGACACATGAATTTTTTAGGTTTCAGTTGGTTCTGAATGTTGATACAGGTTTCTGGGTTCAGCACAATGTCTGATGATAGTGATCTGATTGTTTCAGATTAACTGCATGTTGGTTGATGAAGTTTGAGTTTCTAAATTTCTGATGGGTTGTTGATGAGTTAAGGTCTTCATATGTCTTGATATGCGCCAAGAGCATCCAGTCTAAAAATTCATGAAATGTGGTCCCTGGTAGAAGAGTGGAGTTTTCTATAGGCTAGCACCTATGTACTAGTAAACATATTGGCTAGTACAAGAGCTACGGGGTTGTAGCTCCTTTCCAGTAGAAGCTGGAGAATGAGAGAAGGTTGTAACCTTCTACAGGTAGAAGCCTACGTACTGGTATGAGTCTGCACCAGTACAAGATTGTAAACATGTTTTCTTATTATTAAAAGAAGACAAAGATGACAACAGTAGGTGGTTTTACCCACATTGGGTTTCCACTTTAAATCTTGGTGTTCATGTGCGTTGCTTATGTGTAATAGTTTATTATGTTTATAATGCACATGGTTACTGTTTAATGATTGATGAAGTACTGATGCACTGATTAAGATCAACATATGATGAATTAACTAAATAATAAGTTTATTGCATAAACACTGGTTTCCTTAAAGACAGTTGCGTGTACACGCTAGTTCCCCTCTCTGAAGTAGCATATATAAATCTGATTATGAAAAAGAAAAATTCTTGATCTAATAAGACTGATTCACCCCCCCTCTCAGTATTATTTCCAACAAAACTCATTATATTTAATAAGAAATTTGAACAATGGTGAGGCTATTTCTATAAAGTTTTCTATAAATTGCCTATAATAACTTGCATGACCTAAGAAACTTACATCCTTTTGATTCTTTAGCACGGGAAGTTTGGAGATGACTTATATATTTTCTAGATCAACCTTGATACCTACACATGCTATGTAATCCCCAAAACAATGAATTCAGTAATTAACATATGCCATTTTTCATGAATTAATGAAAGAATAGTTTCTTAACATCTAATAAGATTTTTTCTAGATTTTCTAATGCTTCCTCAAAAGTATTGGCATAAACCATAAAGTCTTCCATATAAAATTATGCACAATCATGAATCAAGTCCAATAAAATACATAGAATGACACATTTAAAAGTAGTAGGAACATTGCATATCCCAACTGGTAATACTTTGTATGCATATGTTCCCCATGGACATGTAAATGTTGTTTTATGCCAATATTATGGTGCAATTTGGATTCGATGATAACTGCTAAAACCATCAAGAAAGGAGAAATATTTCTTCCCTACTAAAGTATTTAAAAATTGATCTATGAATGGAAGAGGAAAATGGTATTTTAAGATAGATTTATTCAATTCTAGAGAATATATGCAAGTATTCCATTTACCATTCATTTTAGGAGAAATTACTAAAGGTAGTACCCATTGGTTATTAGAAATAAGGTATATGAAGTTCACATTTAGTAATTTATACAATTCTTCTTTCACAATCTCTTTTAACACATGATTCATACGTCTTTGGGGTTCCCTGACTGATATAGAATTTGCTTGAATATAAATATGATATATACATGTATTAGATCCCCAAGGGTTAGCCCAGTTGGTCAAAAACCATGCCTCGCCATCAGGAGATCACAGGGTCGATTCCCCTCGAAGCCCTTGGGGTTAGGTCTTGCTAGTAGGCCGAGGAGCGATTAGCCCAGATTTTTCCGTGGACGTAGCGACCACTCATTGACCAGGGTGTTCGTGAACCACCCTAAAAAATAAAAAATAAAAAAAGAAGAAGAAGATATATACATGTAGTAGGATCAATTCGTTACATATTATTATATTCCCAAGCAAATACAATATAATTTTCTTGTAGCTTCTTTATTACTTGTTTTTCAGAGGCTCTTCAAGTTTAGGATTGATGTTCAAAGTTTTTACTTGCTTAATATCAACAAGAGTACTACAATACCCTGTTATGGAATTGATAGAAGACATTGAATCAAAAAGCGCAAATAAAGATTCCATATTACAATTTTCTTGAATTTTTTTGTCTAAGATATGCTCAAAAGATTGCCCTTTAGGATGTTGAATAAAATTAGGATTAGTAACTAAATTAATGATTTGATTTTCTTCAATATTTTCTTTCAAATTCATAGTTTGGTCAATTGTTAGAATTGGTTGTACTATTTATTCATTATTATTAAGCCATTGTGTATTTTCATTTAGTTAAGGGTTTTCTAGGTGGATAAAATGTAAATTTATTAATTGAATCACCATGTGAGAAAGTCATGTTTCCATATCTACAACTAATGAATGCATCAACTATAGCTAACCAAGGTCTCCCTAGGATTAATGGACAACCACCTAAATTAGATTTAGGTTGTAAAGCCATAAATTCCACATGATATTCCAAAGAACCTAAATAAACCATAATATATTCTATCATTTATTTAGGTTTAATTATTGATTTATTTTATAGTTGTAGAACTGTGGATGTGTGATAAAGATTAGACAATTGTAATTCTTCCATAGTTCCTTTTGTCATCACATTTATTGTAGCTCCTAAGTCTATTAAAGTGTTTGAAATTGGAAAATTATTGATGCGAATCTCAACAATAGGACTATTGGGATCAATATATTTTTCCATAATATTCTTTCCTGACATGAGATTTCTAATTTTCCTAACACTTGCACTGCTTGTGGATCTTTCTTTTTCCTAGTTTTCCTACGCATTCCTTAATTTTTTAAGCATATATTGGGATATATTTTATTTCTTGTAGTAGTGGAATTTTATACAAATTCATATAATAAATCATATTTAGACAATGTAATTTTCTTACCTAATTTAAAAATTTATGGAAAAAGAGGAATTTCATACGACTATGGTTGATCTATTGGAGAAGGAGTTTGTTTATTGGTATACTACTATTATTATTTGATTGATTAGGAGTCTCCTCCTCACTTTGTTCTTCAATAATAACAAGAAATTTTTTATGAACTACTCTTCCCTATCTGAGGTGAATATCATTTTAAATCAAGAGGAGTAACCATATAAGTTGGAATTTTTTTGTAACTCAACATTGTATGTAGGTTGAGCTGCTTTATTATTGGGGTTTGGAATGGGTTACATAGGTAATTGAGTTGGTCATTGAGGAGGTTAATTCAATGGTAATTGTAATTTTTTGTATTTTAGAACTTGTGGTTGTTGAGGTTGAGTAGGATAGTTTGTTGTATTTGTGTAGAATACTGGGTCTATGGAGGATATTGTTGATGATATTATAGATACTATGGCATGTGCTCATAGTTAAGCCCTCATCATCCCTATTCCAACATTCATTTTGAGTTGGTTGTGGTGAGCATACTTTCCAATGAATAGGCAGAATGCAATTGTATTAAATTGCTGTGAATGATCTTAAAACATAGCTATTCCTCATGGATGTAAGGGTCTCTTAGGTGCAACAAAATAGAGTTTTTCAATGGCTTCCTTGTCTCCTTAATAGACCTCTTTAATTTATGGAATTAATGGATAGTTTTTCATTACATGGTTACCTACACAAATGTCACAGAGTTCAATGTTTTTCAAAGGACATTATTTTAAAGGATGCTTCTTCCTACATTTTAGACAAAAAGTAGAAAAGGATATGTTAAATTCGTCCTTCTTTTACTTAAATATTAATGTATTTAGTTGATATTTGAGAGTACTAAGAATGTTAGTTTTAAAATTATCTAATAAATTGTTAATTTCATCTATTTTTCCCTCCAGTTGATGATTTTTTAGCTCTAGAGACCATGTCTAGATCTCTTACCATACATAGCCTTTCCTTGAGAAATGTATTTGTATAAATCATAAATTTATGGATAGTTTAATTGAGATACATCTACGATGCCCATGAGATTGAGTACATCAATCCATTAATCTTTGATTCCTTGAAACAATAGAATTAGAAGAGTATCCAAATCCAAACTTTATTGTTTATCCCTCGTAACACTACAATGCAATCTTTCTAGATAATCTTCAAGGGTCTCATCCTCTTTTTGTGACATTTTAAACACTTCTCGCAAATCTTAGTTTACATAGTAATCTTTGTATATTGTAAGAAATATTTGATGCATATCACCACAAATTTTGACACTATTTGTTCCTAATCCCATAAACTAATGCAAAGTTGCATCCTTAAGAATAATTTGAAACATATTAAGTTTGTGGGCATCAAGAGGGTAATCATAACTATAACATAATACATCAAATTCAAAAAGAAAAGTTTTAGGAATTTATTTTCTCATACTATGGAATTTAGGTAGTATTGATGATGAAATGCTTTGCATATAAACATTTGTTGTTGGATCCAAAATAGGAAATTCAAATTCTTCTTCAACACTTTTTGTAAATGTTGTTCCTCTTGTTTCCTATTCCTCATATTCTTATTGTTCTTACTAGTCTCTCTTGCTCTTCATGTTCAATCATATTACCTTGCATAGACTCTTATGATGAAATAAGGTATTTTGTTTCTTGTAGCAATTGCCAATGAGTGGTATTTTTTATTGATCACTAATCAATTATTCTTCTACTTTATAACTATATAGTCTGCCCGCTTCTTGTGGACTTGATATTTTTGGATTTCTTCTTCTTCTTTAGCTTTTCCTCTGTCTCGTGAAACCAAAATTCAACCTGCTTATCCTCCTTTGCAAATTCTACCTACATATGGCATGGCTCTTACTACACCATTATTTAATATATATGGAATAGTGGATGGAGTTTTTATTCTAATAAATCTATCTCTAAAATCTCTATGTCTAAAGTCTCTACCTATAAGATTCATACATTATAATTTAAATAAAAACATATTAAATTAATAAAAAAATAACTATATACTTTTAACACTTCCTTGAAAATAGTGTCAAAATGTGAAATAATTTAATTTCTTTAAATTCATTTTCACATAACAATTTAGGGACATGCTTGTGAAATGCATACACTATTTATGTAACACTCATCTTCTAACTAATTAAACCCCTATTGTAAATAAGCTAATTCAAATTTTATGAATAAATATATCTCACTCCTAACTAATATAACATAAACATAAGATCGTTATAGTTTATTGATTTAGAAGTATAATAAGAAAAGTTACACTTTGAAATATTTTGTTGCAACAATTACTCCATTTTAAATAGAAATATTTTTATGTTACAATAATTACTCTATATTAAATCAATTTTAAATAAGTATAATAAGAAAAATTACAATTTGAAATATTTTGTTGCAACAATTACTCTATTTTAAATAGAAATATTTTTATGTTACACTAATTACTCTATATTAAATCAATTTTAAATAATATAAAAAAATTACGTTAATTACATTATAAGTTGAAATAATCAAATAGAAATTTTAAAAATGTCGAATAATAAAATAATTTTATCTTCCAAATTGTTCTCTTAGTCGGTCATAAATAATAAAAACAAAAGTCAACATCTTTACTCAACATCCAGATTGAAGCCTTGATAATTATTCTTTAAATTACTAATTAAATCAACAATTGGTTATAAGAGAGGTTATTGTAATAGTTTTAAATTAAAACTATAAATAAATTCAATCACACGACAGCTAATTTAATTTCAAATATCCAGCAAAATTACCTAAAAACTAACGTGCACATACCAAATGAGGAGGCCCTTCGTCTTTTACATCAACAATAAAAACATCACTTTCTCATTTTTCAACCAGTATTTAATACGTCTCAACCGTTAGAAGAGTCAAGTTTTGGGTGTTAAGTCTGATTCAAAGACAGAGCCTATATCTTGCCAGAAGCATCCGGTAGTAACTTGCTTATGATTAAGCTGTGAAAAGTCCGGTAAAAGCAAGATTAGTCTGTTTCTGCATAGAATCAATCTCTGTAAAAGCTTTGAGAGCATTCTGTAAGATTTTCTCCATTCTGAAATAAGATGAGTATGCTATTTTGTCATTGAGTACTATTGTGCAAAAATTATGAGTCCGTTGTGGTAGAAGTATTCTCTGTGCTTTCATCCGAAGTTCGCAGGAAGTTCGCCAAAGGATCGAAGGGATGTCAAGACTGTTTAAGGCGTGGATGCCGTTGTGAAGGTCACTAGAACGTGAAAGATCTTAGTAGGTTCACCACTGGTTCACAAGGAGTTGGCTATCAGAGAAATACCGAGAGACACAAAGAAAGAGCAAGCTCGTGATAGGAGCCCCTGCTAGAAATTGGTATCAGAGCCAGTAACGTCTGGTTCTAAAGGTTGGTACTCAGATCTATCTTAGTCTTTAAGAATGGATTCATTCAGAAAATCTATCTCATTCCGAGAGCTTGAAGAAGATTCACCATCAGAAGAAAATCCTCTTAGGGAAATGTTTGAAAATAACTCAAACAAAACTTTAAATTCTGCTGAAGTTAATTACCAAGAATCTCAGCCTTCTGCGAGATGGGCTCTCCCAGATATTTCACCCTCTGAAGTCTATAGTGACTTAGCCCCTTTTCATTTAATTGCTGCCACTAGAATCACTATTAAAGAGTCTATTAGTCAAGTTCAGGAAAACTCTGATAGTATCTAGACTATTCCTCTGCTAAATCCTCAAGCTTTACAGGCAGAAGCAAAAAGGTTAAAAACCAATTATATACATCTTGGTTGCATACGAGTTGGCATTAATCCTTTAGTCCACAAAGGGTTTAAAACATTTGTGCTTTCTACTGTTAGAGATCTAACATACACAGATTCTATTATTGGTGGGATTGTAGCTCCTTTGTCTGATGGCCCTGTATATTTTGATTGTTATCCAAACTTTTCTGTTTATACATATGATGAGACCATCAAAGATATCTTACAGTTGCAAATCCATACCACTGGATTTGACATGAAAAAGAAAAGAAACAATATAGCCATTCAGACCAAAGCCTGTCTGAGACATACCAACACTCTATGGCCAGCCATCCGTCATACTCCCAATAGGGATTCCAAGTCAAGTGTGGTAGTCAAAACCGACCCGAAGAATCAAAAAGTTGAACAACAGTTGATAAAATGGGAAAATTTAGAGTTCCCTGAACATTGGGTTGTAAACCATTCCAGGCCACAAATCCCAAGAAATATCACATCTGCCAACATCACTGAAAATGCTTCTAATGCTGTCATATCCTTTCCTCGTAGATCGACCATTGATCGAAGAGGAATAGATGATGCCTGTAAAATATCCAAATACTACAGAGATCCTTCCACTATTGATACCGCCTGCTCATCATCATCAATTTCTTCTTGCCATCACCCGCAGCTTTTTGAATTAGCTCAGCTTGTAAATTTTTCTTCCTTAGAAGTAAAGTGTCATGATTATACAAATGTTATAAATCTTCTCAGTTTAGCCGAACAAGATGTTCATCTGCATCATAATCCTCGCACTGGTATTGCTCCTCCATCCACCTCTATCAGTTCATGCCCAAATCCCAAATGTTCTAATATACCTTTTCCTCATGAGCCTGAGCCTGATACTGATCATGTTCTTATGATCCATTCAATAGAAGAAGAAGATCCCAGGCTTACTCAAATGATTTGTTTAATGAGGCCGGCAAAGCCCAGGTATGGATTGGGAAAACTTAAACAGTCAGAACTGATTCCAGAGTGCAGATTCAAACAGATCCCTTCTGACTATAAGAAACCTGCAGTCATGGAGATGCATAAGTTCTTTGCACTTATGGATGGAACCCCAAAGTCACAAATCAGTGCAAAATGGATGAAAGAAATGCTGAATTGGGATTTGTATACAAATCCCCAAGTAGATGAATTTGATCAAGGGTACACCCCAGGTCAAAAGAGAGAATTGGCCACAGATTGGAAAAATTACATGGAAATCAATAATGAGTGGATATCCTTCTACTCATGGAAACACAAAGTTGCTCCCATAAATGTTTTAACTGGCACTTCTTCTAGCAGTATTCCTGATAAGCATAGATGGACTGCAATTGATGGGTCTACAATTGAAACTCCTACTACTTTTCCTCCATATAAGGGAATAATCTTAGGAGAAAAGTCCAATGCAGCCAAAGCCATTCCCTTAGTCCAAAAAGATGATGATGCCTTAGGGATTGATGGTAGAATCCAAAAGGCCAGTGAGCAATTAAATTGGACAAATACTGCATTAAAAGGCTTAGAGATGAATATGGCAAAAGCAGAAGAAGTAAAGAAACAAGTGGATGTTGTACAGTCTTCATTTAATAGTGCAAATTCTTGTTTGAATGGTATACAGTTTGATTCTAGTATGACTCGCTCTTACACTAGAGAGTCATTAAATAAAATTGAAGAAATAGGAGAGAACTTAGTTGGGCATATTGATACAACTAAGACACTCCTTTCTGGCTTAAATGAAAAATTTGAAAGAATGCAGGTTACAAAAACAGAAAAGCCAGTTCCAAACTCTTTCTTGATAAAGAGAAATATAAAGATTGAACATTCTTCAAAGATGGTAGAGAAGTTCCCTCTATTATTCCCCAAAGAAACCTCTTCAAAAGATGAAGAATCTGAACAAATAACTATTGCCTCTTTATTTAGAGAGCCAAAAGCAGAAACACAAATCCTTCCAATCTATGAGCCTCTTGAGCATAGATTTTCTAAGTATTCTGCCCCTGACATTGAAGGAAAGGGAAAAATGCCCGAAGCACATACTTTCTTTCCAGATTCCCACAGAGAATGGAATATAGACAACATGAGCATTGGCCAAATCCGCCAAATGATTGATATGATGTATACTGAATATAAACTCATGTGTCTCAGGGGAAAAACAGAGG